>WAAD01003630.1:32368-68146 GCA_013389945.1 Fregata magnificens | reverse complement strand
TTCACTTTGCACAAGTCACCTTAATTCTTGCATTTTGTAATTTTTGAGAAGTAGAATATGCAGTCTTACTAATATGCTGCTGCTCTTTGTTTGTATTCATGTACATATAATTTAGGGAAAGGAGAGAAGTATAATACAGGTAAATAATGTGTATGAAATACTGATTTTTGGACAGAATTAGCCCATCTGCATCACTAGAAGTAAAAAACAGATACTTGTATGTATTCTTTATTACAGCTCCATCCAGTAGAAAACCAGGGGACCCTCTGGTTATTTCTGATATCAAGAAAGGAAGTGTTGCTCACAGGTAAGACATTCAAGCTGCCAGTAAAAATCTGTTTCCATTGTGTAGCCAGCCAGACTCAAGTTAAACAGAGGGAGCTTGTAAGAGACTTGTGCTTTCATTTTGTGAACAGCAGTTACAAATGAGATGTCCAGTGTATTAAGAAATAATTGTTTTAAAAAATCCATCTCGTTTCTATAATAATGTTCATACCTTCTAAGATACCTTGCTTTAATGTTACTAGACTTTCATGTAAGCTTGTTTGCTTGTTCACAGAACTGGGACGCTCGAACTGGGTGATAAGTTGCTTGCAATAGATAACATTCGACTTGACAATTGCTCAATGGAAGATGCTGTTCAGATCCTTCAGCACTGTGAGGACCTTGTAAAGTTAAAAATCCGCAAAGATGAAGATAATTCCGGTATTAGCAATGAGCGTATTGCAGATTCTTGTGTATTTTCAGGATTTTTAGAAAAGAGGGTTATTCTTTTGCATTTAAATTTTAGTGGAATGTTTTTTCTAAACATGGCTGATTTATGCTAATGCTAATCAGAAAGTGTCACACTAAAAAGAATTTTAATGGTATATAAAGTTTGGAATTTTCTCAGTGGCTATATTGCCTGCAGGAGCTGCACTGCAAAATGAGGTCTTCAGTTTTCTGGAAAGGCAATTTCCCCTCAGGTGCAGCCATATAAGGTTGATCTTTCTCTTATCAGTGCATTGAGATTTTCTCTGCTTTTAAGGTTGGAATCATGGTTAGCAAAGCATGGATTCATAGGCCTCAGTTCCCCAGCAGAGTGGTGAAGTGCATGCTTTATCCATAAACTTAGAAACTTGACTTCAGTATGGCTGTTCACATGCTTAAAGGTAAGTAGTACTTTACATGCTGTGCTGGATGGCTGATGGAGGAGCCATGTCTGATCAGCCCAGTGGAAGTAATGGAGCTGCCATCATTTTGCACACCTACATCTATTAATATTCCTGCGTCTTCCCCATTATGGATTCCATAAGAGCAGAATTTCTACCTGGAGATAATAGAGCAAGTTCTGTTATGCATTCTCATGGCAAAGGAAGTTAGGCAATTGTAACTACCGTCACTGCTGGGATTTATATTACAGCATTACACAAAAGCATGAAATGTAGATTCACTTGTCTTAAACTCTATACAGTCTCACAGCAAAAAGGCACAGCCTGCTGCACTTCATTATTTAAAATCAAGTGCAACTGTTGAAATGGTGTTTAGAATGCTCTTTTCCTTTAATTGCTTTTGAAAGCAAACAGAAAGTATCTTCTCAGTATGATCAGTACAAAGCAAAGGCAGATGCATTTAGCACCTTGTGCAAATTGGCTTTCAGAAGTAAATTTTGATCCAGCAAAGTGAATGGCCACTGCTCGGCAGGATATTGTGGTTAGGTCCCCACAGATGGTGAGGTGGGATTTGCTACATACAGTTGGTCCATCTTGGACAGAGGCTGGCCAAACTGGCCATGGGCTGTACATCCAAAGGGACACCTGACTGACAGTTGTTTTGCAAAACTGCGCAAACCAGGTATGTTATGAAGAGCAAACGGCAACTACACTTGGCAGAAGATTGACAGGAAAAATGCCTGTAAGAGGAAGTTTGAGTTTTCTCCTGCACAAGAGGGGGTCTGTTTTAAGTGTTCATGCCACCTAGGATCCCTCCTTCACCTTCTTCCCCTCATTTGGAAGACTCCCTCTCATTAATAACCCTGCAGAGAAATTACCAACAGACCATAGAAGAGGGGTGTGAGTTAGAGCCATGTAGAAGTAGTAATAATTTCTCCCACGCTTTTAAACACTTGTGCGTTTGTCCTGTGTGTGTCATGTCATCCCCCCACTCCCCCTCACCTTGTGGACTTAATCTTTTCTAGGACAGCTTCCATTTCCATTGAAGTTGGTACACATTTTCTGTTGCTGTCACTGAAATGTGGATTTCAGTCTCCACCCATGTAAAATAACATCTTTGCTCTCTTAGGTATTGCACACCATGGTAGCTGGTACAGATTTTAGTCTGAGTGGGGTTCTTATTCCGTGGTTTTCTTTTACACATTCAGGTACTTTGAAATCTAAAAGGAATGAATGTCTCCTGAAATGCTAAAGAAGAAATATTTTAAAAAACAGTGGCAAAACAGTAGCAAAGGTCTAGCAAAAAGTGTACCTCAATTAAAATAAATTTTTGTTTATTTGCCATTAGTTTATTTATGAAAGTCTGTTTTCTCACAAAGGGAAGAAATGTGCTTCTCAAACTCAACAGAAAAAAATCATTAATGAATTCCCCAAGAGAAGAAAAGCCTGATGCTAATAGATGAGTAGGCATGGAGCACTCCAAAACAATTTCTAAATCACAGAATGAGATTAAGATTTACACTTTTTTTAATTTCTCATGGCATGCTTGTTTGAGGAGGGGGAGGCAGGGAGCAGGGATTCTTCCTCCCTAGGTTGTCATTTCCTCGCTGTCTTTCAAACTCTTTCTTTTTATATTCATTTTTAAGTATTTCTAGCTTCTAGCTCTTCTTTCTGCCTTCTGTTTTTCCTTCTTCTGCTGTCTCTCCAAATCCTCCCTTCTCCAGACAGTTGTATGTGTCTCAGAGCTGTGTTCCTCAGAGCCAACCATGCAGGTGAGGCCAGCAGCGGGGTAGTACATGTCATGTGCTCCCCCGGACCATGCTCTTCTTTGCCCTTTTGTCTGTCTTGATCAGATGTTACGCTGAAGAGCAAGAGACTAGTGGACAGAGCAGAGGCGCTGCAGCACAGAGGGTCTACTGTCATTAAATGTGGTTTCCGAGAACTATCCACAGTTGCATCACAAGAAAAGAAAGAAGGAAAATCTCAAAAACATGAGACCCAAAAACATGGTAGTTTGATTATATTTTCTCCCCAGATGGAAGTATGTTTTCAGCAGTTTTTCTCTTTTCTTTTTTTCCTGCCAGCTTCCCAAACTGAGGACAGTTTTGTCTCCTGATTAACCTAATGGCTACCACCCTTTTTTGAATCTCAGAGTTCTTTGCTTTCATGGCAAAACTGGCCTTCATTGTGAATTCAGACCACATGCATGCCGTGTTCTTGGATAGCTCACATTTCTGCTGTCTGGAAAGAGCACTGAAGAGAACAGTGTAGCAATTTGACATTTGTTGCATTCTGCCATTAATTTTCTTAACTAGGGCTAACCAGAAGACCAGTCTCCGTTCCAGTCATTCACTAAGATCTATAAACTTCCAACTCCCATGTGGCAGGGCTACTGTATGATTAATAACTTCTTATTCACATACTGTTGATAGCAGAGAAACATCAGTATTGTGTCAACCCTTAGCAAATACTGGCTATTACATTTTCAATTAGCTTGGTGGATTACTTTTCATCCTTCAGTTGAAGTCTTGTACCGTGTCAATGCCATACCTGTGTACACGTTATCAGCATTAGATCCCAGAGGATTTGTTGTTGTTCCATAAATGCTCTAGCAAGGAAGGAAGAGCTGCCACTCTTCTGCTGTGCAGTGGCAGCTTATGTCCTAGGCCCACTGTATGCTGGCCAGAAGCTTCCAGTGGGATCTTGAGCGTTGGGTGCTTCTGGAAAGAGCATTTCAGATAGAGCGTAGTTGATGTGAACTGAGCCAAAATACTGATGATAATGCCCCAAGTAGGAATACAAGGCCGACACTAGGCATGAAAATCCCAGCATTCTTTGCTGAATAAACACCACTAATTCTTCCCTCCTTTGATTCTTTGTGTGTACCATTTTCTTTATGTGGATAGCAAGGGAGAAATAGGAGGGAGTTGGGGTGGGAGGAAGCTAAAGGCCTAAATTTTCTGTAAATTGGGAAGAAAGAAAGTAGTTACAAAGATATTAGTGTTTCTCCAGCTCTGCTTAAGTACCACGTTCAGCATTAGAAGAAAGCAACTCTTTGAACCTTTGCTAGCGATGCAGGTATCTTTTTTCCTTTTAAAGTTTTTCTATCTACAGGAACAGAAATGGGAATATTTGAATTTTCTAACTTGTCTCAGGTTAGTTCTAGTAACATTTACGGAGTGTGCATCCTAGACATTTTCCACACTCGGTGAGCCATTCAAAATGTCATTACCCACAGATCTAGGAAAAGTTGCCCACCAGGCCAGGCATTCTGGCTGATACCAATGTCATAAGATGGGCAAGGGAGCATTTGTTATTTTGATCTGAGGAGAAATCTGACATTTTGCATTTTAAACTATCCCTTCACAACTCAAAGATACTGCAGTTGATGGCTCTCCTGCTGTGTTTTTTTTTTTTATAATATGTAAAGAGCATGCACTGTATAAATACAGGAGCCTTTCTTGTTGCTGCACCACCTGTTGGGTATTGTTTAAGGAAAATACACTGTATTTAAGCTTACCCAGTGATGAATTTTTCTCTATTTCTGATGATTGTTTGATGAGACTAAAATTTGAAAATAATGCAAATGACTTCATGCAATATAATGAAATCAAATCTAATGGAGTTATTATTCAACTTAGTTGATAATTCAGAATTCAGAAGCTATTTTTGATTCTGTTACGAAAGCTTAAAACTTGTCCTTCAAAAACATGGGATATATTTCAGGTTCTCTTAGTAAGACAGCTGGTCATCTTATCATGACTTTTGACTTTTCCCACAATTCTTTTAAGGACGTTTGGGTTTAAAACTTTTGAATTGTCTTTGATTCTAAATACCTTCCATTCAGTTCAAGAAACAGATGAGTACCAGTATTTATGCAATGGTAGTAACTTGTCTTTTCTCTAATAGTGTGCCCTTGCGGCAAAGAAGGCCAACAGCCTCCTGGGCTGCATCAGGCAGAGCACTGCCAGCTCACTGAGGGAGGTCCCCTCTGTTCAGCACTGGTGAGAGACTTCTGGAGGGCTGGGTCCAGTCCTGGGCTCCCCAGTGCAAGAGAGACATGGACATAGTAGATCAGGTCCAGCAAAGGGCCACAAAGATGATGAAGGGGCTAGAGCATCTCTCCTGTGAGGAAAGGCTGAGAGAGCTGGGACCATTCAGCCTGGAGGAGAGAAGGCTCAGGCGGGGATCTTATCAATGTATATAAATAGCTGAAGGGAGAGTGTAAAGAAAACAGAGGCAGGCTTTTTTTCAGTGGTGCCCAGTGACAGGACAAGAGGCAGTGGACACAAACTGAACTACAGGAGGTTCCTCCTGAACATCAGGAAACACTTTTTTACTGCGAGGGTAACTGAGAACTGGCACAGGTTGCCCAGAAAGATTGTGGAGTCTCCATCCTTGGAGATATTCAGCAGCCGTCTGGAGACAGTCCTGGGCAACCTGCTCTAGGTGGCTCTGCTTGGGGAGGGGGGGTTGGACTATGTGACCTCCAGAGGTCCCTTCCAACCTCAACCATTCTGTGATTCTGTCATAAAATAGCCTGAAGTTACGTTTTAATAGGAAAGAAGATAGAAAGATTTTAAACAGAGTAAAATTTAATCTTAATAGAATGAGGGGAGTTTTTCTGTTGACTTCAATGTAATCAGGTTTTGGCAATAAAAAAGAAATTGTACAAGAGAGAAATTTTTTTTCCAAAATAATCCAGTAGAATATGATTAAGAAGTGTATCTGAAATGTAATCCTTTGAAAATGTTGTTTGATTACCAGTTACTAGACTGAATGTGCTATTTTTTTCATTCCCTCTTTCATAAGAAACCAATTGCATCCCCTTGGCATTTGTTGCAGATGAACAGGAGAGCTCTGGAGCAATTATTTATACTGTTGAGCTCAAGCGTTATGGTGGGCCTCTTGGAATTACAATCTCTGGTACTGAAGAGCCCTTTGATCCCATAATCATTTCCAGCCTTACAAAAGGAGGATTAGCTGAAAGGTAAATTGGAAAGCAAATTATTTTTAAGCGTTCCTTTTGTCAAGATGAAGATTTATTTTGTTTACCCAAACGTGCTAATTTTCATGGTTTAGTGATTTTTTTTTTTTATGATTCTCCAAATCTGACTTTATAATCCTTTTGCTGTAATTTTTCAATCATTGCCAAGTTCAGGAGCATGAGGAATATCTTAACAGGATGTTCCTGCACATACTATACGAGATAGAGCAGAGGATTGTGGTCCTTACTATAAATCACCTAGGAAAGACTAGTCAATCAAACTGCACGGTCACAGGAACATTTTAGCAGCCTTCTAAAAGCAATAGCCTTTTAGAGTAGAATAGGTAAGGAAAGCACTTCATGTGTCTAAGTTTATGTGAAAATATGCCACTTATCGTATACACACACTGCATCTGTATGTGCACTTACATACACCATAGCGAGCATTATCTGAGGAGCAGAAATGCTCCTCATGGTAAGTGATGTATAATGAAAATGCTAGGGTTTTCTATCGCCTGTTCGTTCTAGGATAGGTAGAGTCATTGCAACTGGTACCTTTGGTGGTGGTTTCAGAGAGAACTTACAGCATGCAAAACATGATATTGAGTGCAGCCAGAACAAACAGTGCATTTACACAAAGAGAATTTATTTTCTTCTCTTGATATGATTCATCCTGAAAGCCACACTGGTGAAATAGCTGGTTACTTGCTCACGCTGCTGTTATCTGTTATGTTGTGAGACTTCTAGAAACTTGACTCATTTCAGAACTTACAGAGCTGTCTGAGATTGCTCCTGAACAGGTGGGCTACAATGAATATCATCCATACGTGATTAACTCAACTACGCAGTAACACAGAAATCCACACCTCCATGCCTCAGCTCTGCTATTGTCACTGCAACAAAGGTGACTTGCTTTAAGCGTTTCTAACAAAAGAATTACCCTGTAACACAGGTATAAAAGCAAAAACAAAGAAAGAAAGGGAGGTGAGACTTTCATGCTCCAAATATGCAAAGAAATTGCCTTTGTTGCTTTTTATGCTCCTCAATGTTTTACTTCTGTCTTATTGTAGGACGGGAGCAATTCACATAGGAGACAGAATCCTAGCAATAAATAGTAGCAGTCTGAAAGGAAAACCTTTGAGTGAAGCCATTCATTTATTACAGATGGCAGGAGAAACTGTCACCTTGAAAATCAAGAAGCAGACAGATGGTGAGTATGGCCAAGGGTAGCATCAGTGGTCTTTAATGTGTGTGTTGTTACAGATTAACAAGCATTTAGGCCACCCCTGGAAAAATGTCGTGTCAGTAGTAAAAAGCATACTCTTAGAACTGCAGTAAAGCAATGACCACCACCCCCTTTTCTTTTTTTATAATCCTATTCAGCTACCAGTCCCAAGAAATTTTCTGTCCCTGTGGGTCACATAAGTGAACTGAGCGATGCTGAAGATGAAACCTCTGCTGCACAGAAATCTGGCAAACTCTCAGACATCTATTCCACTACAGTCCCAAGTGTTGACAGCGCAGTAGAGTCGTGGGATGGCTCTGGTATTGATACCAGCTTTGGAAATCAAGGTACTATCAAGAATGCAATTGACATTTAAAGTAGAAATTATCGCCTTCATGGTTGACCTTCCTTTGCCTTAAAGAGGACTTTATCTGTACCAACTTTAAACCTTGTACTTTCTAATGTGCCGGTGTCTCATTATGACCACACACCTCACCAGGCAGCATGATTTCTTACACTTGGCTGGCCTCAGATTCATTCTTTCATGACAATGTGATGTGTTATGAAGCATTTATCGATACATTAACAGGCTTTTGTTAGCTTTACTGACATCTGAATAGCCCAGTCCATAGCTCATCCACAGCTAAATGAGTTTATCCGTCAAATACAGATCAATGCAAGGCACAGAACACACTGAAGATGTTCATGAATTTGATGCTCATATGCAGTAATTTTTAACTGACAACAGTTTTATTATAAACTGCTGAAGGGGGAACATTAGGCGTTGCTTATGCTTTGTAAATCTTCTGCTTCTTCCTCATTCCTGCAGCATTAACATCTAACTTTCAGCCCTCAAAAACAATCATTCTGTTTAAAGACATGATTTTCCTTAATGCTAAATTTTCTACTTCTGTTTGACTATTGTTTTATATAGGATTTTCAAATAATTTCATTTTGGTTTGTAAGACACATTTATTTAGGCAGTGAGGCATACAGACATCTTGTAATATTCTAGATAACAAGAAAAATAACTTCCACACAGCTTCAGTGTTTTATTTAACTCTCTTTAAAATGTTTATTTCCATGGTAAAGCAGGTATTCCCACTACCTGGCAGGTATTTGGACAGGTAGATCCTTACCTCAAATAATTTTTTCTCGTTCGCTCTGGTTGTGCATATTCTTTCAATTTTATTTCTCTGTTTGTTTCTGTTGCTTTCCAGGAGAATGGGTGGTAGCTCATGGACACCTGTTTTGTACCCTCACACAGAGAACTGAAACCGAGCTCTGCCCAGCAGATTTCCCATATAGACTGACGTTCTGTGCTGATTATTTTCATTGCTATTCTTTAATGTGCTTGCTCAATGATAACATTGGCGGTTTATTCTGGAAAATGGAACGTTTCCTTTAAAGCCTGCTGAGTTACCTGAGATCAAGAAGTAGCTGATGTCACTACTAATGGCCATTTTTTTCTGTTCTTTAATTTTTAAGTATTTCTTAGCCTTACTGCATATATTTGGCATCAACTTACTTTAAACAAGACAGTCTCAATACATTTAATTATAACTCCTGTTTTCTACATTTTACTTTTAATTTACTGTTACATATAATATTTTATTTAGTACTCAATATACTGGACTAAGCCCCTCCTGTATAATTTGTATTTCACTGGAGTTAGAGTTCGGATGAATTTGTCCCCTTTTCTGTTTTTAACTGTTTTGGCTGGTTTATCAAAATAAATCATGTTAGATTTTCTTCTGATATTTTTAAGTTCTAAGGAGAAGTCTTGCTGAAAAAGTGCCAAAGTGATAGTTCTCATTTCCTGGGTGAATTGATGATATTTGGAGCAAATTGTTCAATTGTGGAAAGGATTGAGGCCCAGACTGCTTTCCTAAGTCCTGATCATTCGAATGCCATGCCAAAACTAAACCACCATCTCAAAGCAGGTTTTTTTCCCAACTCCCTTGAAAAAATCAGCCCAGACTTGGCTGGATATGTGGCACTTCTGCTAAACAGCCTGAGTGTAATCAGGTTTGTGCCTTATTCCTTGCTGTGGTAGTAATGTGACCCACATTTCTATTAAAGTTCATTCCGTCTTGACCTTTCAAGTTGAGCTTGGCTTCTCTCCAAACCTTACTTGGCATAAGCACAGGCTAAGTAAATTGAGGAGTTTGGGGAATGTTTCTGGAGCACCAGATAATGTTTTATCCTATTAGTTACTAATTTAATGCTGGTGAGCAGTCTTTTCTCTCCTTGAATTAATACCCCATTTTGTACCTTTGTCTAATGAGTCTGCCTTACTAATCCGGAGCCTTCCCCACACAGCAGTCGCATTTTCACAACCAAAACCCTTTCTAGAATCTGGGAGTATGTTAATGTCTGCCAATTAGCTGGAAAATGCACACAACTCTGTAGTTACATGGGATTTGAGGGAGACAGGTCTAGACTGATTTATGGAAGCAAATTGCCCTCTTTAGAGAGGTGACAGCAGTGATATTTGTTAGTCATCAACAAAATAGAACTTCCTAATCCAATATGCACATCACAAAACACCAAGTATAGAGTTAGAAAAGGAATATGTCAAGGTGAAATATATATATAGCAGTTCTACCATAATGGATTTTGCTTACCAGATCAGCATCAGCTTGTGACAAGTCGATCCATGTGTTTTTCTTGATACATCACTTGGAAGCCAGACTGTCTGGTTTCTACTTGGAATTCAAATTACACTTAATTCAGTTAGATAAATATTATTGAACTAATACCAACATTGCTTGTATGATAAAAGCACCCAGAAATAAACTCTTCAGATGTAAAGGCCGTCTGATGCCACTTCCACAGCCTTGAGATATTTGGAAATGGCTGACAGAGAAATCACTTTCTGCAAGATGAGCTTTCCAAGGGTGTTTATTGGTCCTGGGCATGTGTGCCTATCGTGAGACAGGCCTTTTCTCAGCGCTCAGAGCCCTAGCAAAAAGCAGTAGCTCTGCTAAGTGCAAGTCCCCCTTCCACAAAGGGACATGGTACAGATTCACATGCTGGCCTTTATGCAGGGCAGTGCAGGGGTGTGACAGCACAGTCCTGCACTTGTATTAATGAGTCCTTGCCTCAGCAGGGCCCAGATAGCCGCCCTCCTTCCTGTTCTGGTATTACTCTAGTTAATGGTCACTCGAGAGCCTCTGCACCACGCCAACTTTTGCATCTAGGTAGCCATTCTACAGATTGGTAGTACTGCGCGTAATTGACACTAATGCGCCACTAATTTTTGGCTGCGTTGCTTCCAAATGCGAGAAAGTAACCAGGAGGAAGAAAAATTTGCTTGCTAGTCATCTGAAAAGTGAAGTTGATGGGGTTTTTTAATGCATCCTTGCAAACTCTTTTTTCAATAGGTCTGAAGCGCAGTTTTCTTAATAGCTTAGGTTTAATTTTGGGCATGTTGCACATGACCATGTTAGCACATATTTAACACATCCATAACACACATGATTTATTCACTAGTATTCAATGTATGATGTCAAATTGGAAACTGATAAATTGTGAAGATGTCTAGAACAAAGCATTACAAGCAGCTGAGACATAAACAGTAGGAGAACAGTGTTAGATATATTTAAGATTTTGCTTTCAATGGCCTTTCACAGGAGAAGCTCTAGAGCACACCTAATTCCAGGCATAATTTAGGTCGTAAATAATCTGACTACTACTGCAAAAAAAAGGTAGCAATCCTGAGTCCACATCCAAGTTCCAGAGAACCCAGCTTCAGAGATGTGCTTTTCTGTCATTACAACATATACAGTGCTGTAAATATATAATTCATCTTTTTAGGACGCAGCTATCAGGCTTCAGGATACAACTTGCCTATGAATGCCTATGAATGGAGGAGTCCTAAACAGACTAGTTTGTCCCCTCCAAGCAAACCACGAAACCACCCATTTCATGATACAGGGCTGAGTGATGATGAATGGGACCGACCTACAGCAAGCAGGTAAGTTCCCATACAGGTTTCTGTTTTCTGATTTGCAGCTGCAGCAGTGCCTCAAAAATGAACACTTACTGTCTGGAATGAAATTATGTTTTTCTAATGCAGCTGTAACAGCTCTTCCTTTAAATGTAAGAGATAGTATTTATACTTCATGAAACTTATTAGGGTAGATCAGTGACATTTATGGAAGATTATGATGCCAAAACAAAGACATATATTCATTTTGAGTTACTTCAGACAAAAAACTACAGCAGTGTTACATGCTTAAGAATAAACAAACAAAAAAAATTAGGGCATTCCCCTGGGTAAGCTTCAGAAAAAACCTGCTCTGTTTTCCACTCCACAAAAATCAACCTACAAATAAAGTGGCTAAAGACAGTTGGCATGTTAATCTTTTGTCTTCCATGAAAATTCTTCATTTTGGTTTGGGCAAAGAAGCAGAAATTACAGTCTTCTTCCATAAAGGCTTGAGACATCTGCAGTGATTCAGTAGGAGAACAAAGTGATCCAGGTAGAAATGTCTCATCCAAAGCTATGGTAGTTTGTCATGCATTCATTCCTCTTCTTCTGAGAAGTAAATCTCCTTTTCAATTAATTTCTCTGCAGACAAAAGAACTTCCTGAGGGAAAAATGCTTGGTTGACAATACTTGGAGATAGTGAAAGACCCAAAAGTCTCTTATTCTCTATTCTAAGGGTGATCCAGCAGTGGAACCACTGCAAAGACTTGGGTAATTCCTGCCAAAGAAGAGTTCTTTCTCAGACAAGGGAGGACAGACATCACGGTTAGAAAGATTCTGTGCTCTTTGTACCCATCCTCAGGACTTGCAGACGTCCATGTCCTTCATTAGAAATATAGTTTCTTGGTGTAGCAGCACAATGAGCCTGAAATCCCAGTCTGTGAGAAATTCAGTACTAAAGAAAACCTTTCTGGTTCCTGTATAAACATACTGAATAAGTAAATCCATGAGGTCCAGTCTGTTACCTTTGAAATACAAATCAAGGCAAGGCTTAGAGGCCAATGCTGCTTCTCAGAATCTGAATGACAAATACTCTGATACAGCAGATTGCCCAGTGGCATTTTGTCTGGAGACAAGTCTGGCAAGATGATAGCTAAGATCTGGGCAAGTGTGAACTCCCGGTCCATATCCAGCTCCTTTGGTCCCTACTGGCCAGAAGCATACTAGAGCTTTTCATAGGCTAGTAGTGGGCAATATTTAATAAAGGAAATGACCATAGCTTTATTCATACCTACCATCCTTGGTAAGTTAATCTCTTTAATAGCAGCATCTTTATCCACAGTTAAAGCCCATCTTTTGTTTCTCAGATGAGATGCAGTCATAGATTCCAGAACACCTACTGTTCTGCAGTTACATCAGTAATAGGCTGAAAAAGTTGATGAGCAGTGAATTGGGAAGCTGGATGGTAAAATACAGAATCTTCTTAAATGAAAAGCATGTATTCTACTACTATTTTAAAGCACTATTCAACAGAAAGTATGCACAATAAAGAATCTTGTTCTACTTATCAATGTGACTTACACCTGAGATACATGGCAGAAATTAAAATAATGATTATTTTAACCCTGTATCTGTAAAATGGATTATGCCACACCTGATGGTGTTCCTATACCAAGTGCTGGAGTGTTTGAGAAGGGCGTGTCTGTTCTTCGAGCCTGTTATGGGGATCCCTAGAAAACCACCTCTTCTCTGCCTCTAGCTAAGTATGTTATCTTCTGCTCTAACACTAAAAAGTAATTTTTTCTTAACTTTATTTTGTGTAGCACAGCTTCCAAGAATATGTGGCAACAGAAGGAGACTGAGACATTGGGAGAGAATCAAGAAAACCATTTAAAGCAAACTTCTGTAGAAAGATCAGGGGGAGAGAGCATCAGGAGCATGAAGAAAGAGGGCAAGATGTGGAAAGGTGCCTCTGGTGGGCAAAGGAAAGGTGGGGGACAGCTGGAAGAGTGGAATACTTCCAGGTAGGAGAACAAAGAGTGCACAGGAGTGAGATCCAGCGGGGCTGAGGCGGGGGGCGGGGCGGGGAAGGGGGAAGAAAGAAAAAACAGTTGAAATGAGAAAAAGGAGAAAAACAGGGTAAAAGCAGAAAACACATCATTAACATGCCATTGAGCGACAATGAAATTTCAGTTGGCAGGCGAATGAAACCAGGGAGCTTAAACCGCTCTGTAGCCTGGTGTCTACCTATCACTGGCAGGTAGGACAAGTCTGTTATAGTTCCTGCTCCAGGGAAAATTTTTTGCACGTTAAAACAATGCTTACAGGAATGAGTCTGCCAGATCCTGGAACATCCTATCACCTCCTAAATTTAAAAAAAAAAAAAAAAAAGAAAAAACAAGATTTTTTTTGTCCCTCATTTGGTAATAAGAACTAAATCATAGGCACCTGTGTCTTCATATCTGTCCCACTACCTCTCCTTCAGCATTTTTATGCGTCTAAATTTCTGATGGCTCTTTGAATAAGTGTCAGAAAACCAAATATATTCATTATAGGTCAAACAATATTTCACATGACGTAAAATCAATCTCTCAGGTTTCAGAAGAAAAAGCCATCTAGATGAGAAATTATATTGGTACCTCTTTTTTTCTGGTGCAGTAGCTCAGCTACAAATCAGTTTATTCATGTGGCTGTAACGGAGATGCAAAAGTTGAGCATTTTACACACCAGGAGACAAGACTCGGAGAAAAGGCAAAACAGGAGTTGAGGGGAGAAAAAGGAATTGCTTCAGCTAAAAAGAGGTCCAGACGTATAGGCATCATGATTTCAGATTTCACAGAAGTCAGAGAAGAAATGGACCTTGAGTTCTAGGAAATCCAGTCTTTGCTGTTGCAGACAATTGCTTCAAATAATCCTGTTCATTAACTCAAGTTCCATTTTATATTATAATATTAGTATGCAATATAAAGAAAGGTATTGTAAT
The DNA here is from genome assembly GCA_013389945.1 of Fregata magnificens. Lineage (NCBI taxonomy): Eukaryota > Metazoa > Chordata > Aves > Suliformes > Fregatidae > Fregata > Fregata magnificens. The sequence continues at coordinate 53,866 of WAAD01003630.1, read as the reverse complement.
GGACTATGTTCAGCATTGGCTATTAAAACAACTACTTAGGTTTATTGAAAGAGCTAATTTCAGAAGTCAAGGACCTTTCTAAAATAATGTTTTAAATACTTTCTTATCTTGCCTGGGAGGAATTGCACCTGTGATCTGAGTAGGTATTCTCACCATTACTGTATCTATTGCAATATCTTAGAAGAGACACTATGCTAGATGGAGAATCATTGCAATAAGAGATTGAAATGGCTGACCATTGTCTGCTTGACTGATTGTAACTGTAAGAAAGCATCTCTGAGGCAGAGTATCATGTGTGAAGCATTCGAGCTGTCGTCCCTTGTGCTGGGCAGTTCTCGTATTTAAAAGCTATTCTGTTAACAGTGTTACATTCATGCTATTCTCAGTAATACATTGTTTGTCAAGCAAGGCCTCAGATGCTTCAGTAATAGTGTTTGCTCTCTTTATGTGCTGTTAAGCACCACTAGCTGCAGTCCATGGGCAGCTGCTCCAAAGTAACAGCTTGCTGCCACCAAAAGGGCAAATTCTCATTCTTTCCTTCCTCATCCTTCCCCTGTGCCTTCCACATAACCAGCCCCCTCCCGTGCAGCAGCTCTGACGCTTGTGCGAACCTTCATTGAGCTGATTCCCCTTGCTAAGACAGCAAAAAACTCCTGCTTCCTCCCCCGACACGCATACACTATAATGGTGCTGCTTTGGGCTGTGTTGCTGCAGTCCAGAGTTGGTGTTTTTATCAGACCTCTCTTGCTGGGCAACTTCCCTAAGCATCACTGTCACCAACATCTTGCTCAAGAGTGCTAGTGATGAGGCTTCGGTGCGTTTATGAAACACCAGAGACCTAAGTCTCCATGCAAGCAGTTGCATCCCTGAAAGTTTCTCTGTGTTTGTGTATGAAATGAGTGGAGCAGTTTATATGGTGGCAGTCAGGTGGGCTTAAATTGATAATGATAAATGCAGCTTAGGCTGAAGGAATCAGCTAAAAAGCACCACCATACCTCTTTTGCAAAATGCTGTTTGCAAAAATGAGGGCTCTTTTCATAGTCCCTGGGAGAAGTCTGTGAGGTTGGAAGGTTTTATTGCAAATATCCGTTGCACAGAGCAGCTCTGCACACAGCTACTGGTTGATTCATTAATTTTCATAGGGAGGTCCCAGTTTCAATCCAGTAAAAATGTGTATTGAATTGTTCTTGGAAGCCATTTATCTCCTTACTGAATAACTTGCTGCTCAGATCCTGCCAGCTGCTAGCGACTGCCAGGTTATGAGAAGATTTGTCTGTCATGTGCTCTGCATGTTCATCCAGCCTCTCCTGATCGGCGACTCTTCCCCACTCTCCTGCCTACCTACCGTAATGTTCTGTCATTCAAGTTGCAATCTGTGGCAAGGCACATGTGTAAAATATATTTTTCGAGGGAAAAAAAGTCCACATTTTTTTAACCTCTCATTGTAAATCTAGCTTTGCAGGTACCCATGATAACACCGAGGCTGACCAGGAGGAAAATTTCTGGTCTCAGGCTCTGGAGGATTTAGAGACCTGTGGCCAGTCAGGAATTCTGAGGGAACTAGAGGTAGAACAATCTTAACCTTTCTTTCCAATTATAGAGAAATATAATGGTTTTGGTTTGGTTTACATTCATTTTATTTTCTCCTTTTTTTCTTTTAAGTTGCACTAATCACACCAATTCATTTAAAAGCTTTAACCCCTCTCCACAGGACAAGGCTGACAGGCGTCTGTGTTTGAGAAACATGACTCTCTTGGTACCTACCCTTTACCTTTATATTTTTGCTTGTGCAGCTGCCTCCCCCGCCCCTAACCAGAGCTGTTTTCTTTTGTACAATGCAACCAAAATTCTATAAACATGTTCACCCCAGAGCTTTTGACTTGCAGCTTCTGCTGTGCATAGATGCCATCTGCACAGGCAGCAAATGGCGCAGAACTTCTTAAGTGGGCATAACCTTCCTGCAGCAATGCATCCCATTCTCTGACAGACGCTTTGTGCAGCTTTTCTTAGCATGTTGTAGGTTGTCTTTTAAACTGAAACTTAATTTGATTAAGACGAACATAAAAGAAAATCAGCTTTTCGAAATGTTTACCTATAATCTTAGTCTCTGCAGAAAAAGCTGCCAATGTGAGAAATGTTCGTTATACAGCAATTTCTTCACTATGTAACAAATTTTCACATTTCATCCTGAAGTTAATTGCAGATCTAACCGTGCGTCGTGTTAGATTGCAGGGGGGGTAGGGGGGCAAGGGAACAGAGACAGAGTAACTTTGAGTCTTTATTTTTCTAATGACCTTTTCTCTAAGTTGTCTAATCAGAACAATTAAGGTTATACTGCCACTTAAAGCCGCAGAATGAAAGGTCCTAAAATATTTTCTTTTATGTTCTTTTAAATTCCTGGAGCTGCAAAACTGGCAGAATCTCATTTTCATTTTTATGTTATATAAAGTCCTTTAGCAGCCAGGAGGAATGTGAATGGCATAACTGGGTGAAAGTTTTTCAGTTCAGATTAATTTACTTCCTCAGATTTATGGCTTTTGTATTGCATGTATGGGTAGCAAAATGTGATTCTCATGTATTTGTTATTGCAAACCAGAGAAATGTAGGAGAAAATGTTATAGTGGTTTAATTCCATAGTTAGATATGGTTCAGTACCGCAGGCTTCTCTTGCAATTTTCAATATTCAGAGCACAATAAAAAGGTATGGAAATAGATAATTCCGAAATGGAAATAGATCATTCATGCTGACCAGAATTCAGTTACTTCAAAACGCTGAATTTTCCTCAGCCTTTCACAAAAGTGAAATACAGAACTGTAGATGCTGTATCATTTATAACATCGCCTTGTTGCACAACCCACAGCTCTGAAAAGAAAGCAAGACTCACTCAGTATGATGGGATGCTGAGAATGGCAATGCCTCTATTTTATGAAGTGCCATTGCGTAGTCCAAGGACTCCTTATCATTTTTCATTTCAAGGTCTTCAGCCAAAGAGCAAAGAAAACTGTTGTTTGCCAAGTCCTCTGGATGCTTTTGCTCCATCAGGGAGTAATATCAGTCATTATTGAGCACAAGAGAGATTGTTAAGGCTGCAATATATTATCTCGTAGTGAAAGTAGTGCTAGAGCTGGGAGAAAGAAGGGTGACAGACATGCTCACCAGAGTCAGAAGCAAACGTTTATTTGCTGGTTTTCCCCTTATTTTTTTCCCCTTCATGTTTACTTCTCATTTTCAAGCAGGCTGCCTGCATCCTGTCCCCGTGAGAGTTCAGGTTATGGCCTTTTAATTTCACTTTTCACTTGTGCATTGGCACCAGGAAGAATAAATAGGAAATTCAGCATACCCTATCCCAGCAGTGGCACCTCTGTATGGTGGCTGTGCCAAAGTGCATTTGCCTCCTGTTCCCCAGAACAGAAAGCCTTTCACACGGGAGGAGGCTCCTTGCAGTGCACAGGTGCTTTTCATGTCAGTCCGTTCCACCCAGTGGATGAGATGACTGCCGTCGTCTTCTTTCAAGATTTCACCCTTCATGTATTTTTGCATCTAACATAAAAGGCTAGCTTTTACTGAGATTAAAAACAGCAGTGAGACAGGGGCTTCTATCTCTGAAGTATTAGCGCTAAGCTAAGGCAGTTACTCTTGCAATATGCATGTTACGCAAAGTTTCTTTCCAGGCAGTGAGATTGCCTGCACTGAGCTTTCCCCAGCCTGGGATGGTATCCGGGCACACTCTCTGCCAGTGCTGACTCTAGAGCTGCCTACATATTCTGCTGACTAACTTTTTTTTACCTTGCGCACACAGTCTGAATTGTAAATGCCTTCCTATAGCTCCAATTCCAACAAATGCAATTATGCTGCAACCTAAATATCATTTTATTTACATATAAAATATTTTTAAAATAAGCAGTTATACTACACACCCTTCAGTCTGCCAGGGGACTAGCTTACAAGCATAGCCATTCTAGTGCTCAGTATTTTAGTTTGAAATGCCATCTGAAAAGTTTTGCCCATAGGGTTTTGTTATTGTTGTTGTGTTTTCTTGTGGTCCTTTATTTTATAGTGACTTGCAAGCAGATTGAACATCTCTCCTCTTGCCTTTTGCTGTGCCCTGAGTGATTGTGTTTTAACAAAGAATAGAGACGTTTTTCCTGCTGCTATGAATTAACCACTTACTTAACCCACATTCTGTGTTAAAAATTAACCTGTTCATTAATGCTCTAGGCCACAATTATGTCAGGAAGTACAATGAGTTTGAATCATGAAAACCCACAACCTCGTAGCCAGCTGGGAAGACAAGCCAGCTTCCAGGAAAGAAGTACTGTAAGGCCACATTACAGTCAAGCTACTCGTAGCAACACATTGCCATCAGATGTGGGGAGAAAGTCCATGGTTCTGAGAAAAATTAAGCAAGAAATGAAAGAAATCATGTCACCAACTCCTGTGGAGTTACACAAGGTCTGTAATTTTCTTCTGACAGCTTTGAAATAATATATTCAGCATAGGGAATCTAATTATATGGCAATACAGTAAGCACTTTTTATAATGACTCCACAGACGTAATTTGGGGGCCATGCATATTAGTTCTTACAAACACATTAATGATATATCCTTGTGGGGGAAACAAATAAGATGCATCCTTGTCTACTATTTCATTTTACAATAAATCCTCAAAAGGGACTGCTCTTTTGCAAGGAGGATCCACTGGTAATTTGAATTGACAATACCAATAACTCATCTCTGCAAAATGTGTTCATTAAGAAAGCAAAGTTTAATTTCTAGAAAATACATTTCTTTAGGAAATTACTCAGGAGGGTTTGGGGCTCCCATTGGTCCTTTTTCAAATTAACACTCATTTTAAATCAAATACATGAGACTCGATGTACATAATATAGAATGTTATTTCAAATTAGCTGTTGCTTCTCTTCTCTTTATAATTCCTTTGCTCTAAAATTAGGATAAATAATCTTCAGTCTATGCAACTTTTCACTGCTCAAGACTGTTGAAATCACCTGGTGATATGAAGGTGGCTCTGCACCCCAAGGGAGTACTGGATAAAGTATCTTTAGATGTGCGGAGCAAACACCCTACCAGCTTAAGTCTCAAGTCCAGCGAGGCAATAACAGCAACCAGTTTCCAAAACTTTGGGGAACGTTATAATGCTGTTCTACTTGATGGGAATGAGCCTCCCATCTCCTGCACCCATCATCCTCTTAAAGGTCTGAGATCTTCCCAGAGAGGAGGCAGAAGCATGGAGAAATACCATTAAGACGTCACATGTTGTCACTCTCAAGAGAGTTGGTTTGGTTTCTAGTCCCTGCGGGTTTGACGGAGTTCAGTTTGTGGTTTGTTTAGTTTAGTTCAGTGAGCTAAGGACTCACTGAGTATGGGCTAAATGAATGTAGAAGGTAGTAGAGAGTGGATCTTATATTTGGAAAATGAATCCATTGCCAATGTAAACAATCAGTAGGATTGTGTTGTGATAGTTTTAAGCTATTCATATTTCCAGCTTGATGTGAAGTGATTAATGGAGTTAGTTACTGTGCTCAGTTTTCCTTAGTGGTGAGTAAATGTGAGATATAAACCAAAACTATGCCAGTAGGCATTTCATGGTGTGCTCACATTCAGCAAAGGCAGTGTTTTCTCCTATGGATTATAAAACCAGCCTTTCATGATTGATAAAATAAATCCTTTCCTGGAAAGGAGGAGTCAGATTTCTATTAATGAGTCGGTATTCTGTGATAGCTGCTAGCTCTTAGAGTCCTGGGCAGTAAAAAATACCCTGTCCTTGAGCTTTCTCTCTCTTCAGTTGTTTGTTTTTTAAGATTGCTATGACCTTCTGCTTTAGTAATTTCCAGGTTTTGTTCAGACAATGTATCCACTTTTCCACTGAAGTGATGTTGAGTTTGCTTATACTGACTTAAAGAGTCATTTCCTTTCTAAAATTGAACCTGCACCAAGGATTATCCAAATCCTTACAGTTGTTCAAGAAAAATAGAAACCAGTGACTGGATCTGATGGTCTTGTTCACCAAAGTGGGCTTGTACCCCTATGATCACACATGCAGGTGAACCCGAGCATCACAGACTGCTTTTGTATTCATGCCCATCTTAGCAAGTTCTTATTTGTTAGTTTTTCTTACTGCTTCTTGGGTAGCAATGTGCCTGTTACTTTCTCTCTCCTCCTTCATTTTTGTATTAGACCTCTAGTTTAACACTAATAACCTGTTCAGTTGCTATTTCTCATGGACGGCTTGTCCAATGATAGTTTTCCAGCAGAACTGCAATGCCACAGGAATGACTTCACTCCACTGTCAAATCAATGCCTTGAGTATTTTTCATAACAGGTCTTACTGGCAAATGTGCTCTGCCCTCTGCAGGCAAATGTCTTAATCAGCTGGGCCACTGACAGGACAACCAGTGAAATAAGAACTGTTTTGGAAAACTGTGATGGTATAAACAGCATTAGAAATACAAGCTAAGACATAGCTTGCCTGAGACTTACCTCAGCAAGACGTTCAAGCATGTACTTGACTGCATGCTGCTGAGCTTTCCCAGTTTCTTCAGCAGTACAGGTCAGGTGCCTATTTACTGCCTCAGANTAGATCAGAGTTCATACCCCAAGTTTGATTGCAGAAAATGGGCCAGCTAAGGTCGACGTCCCACTGGTTTTTCATAATCTGATTATGAGAGAGCAAGAATATATGATTCTACCAAAGAAAAGGCCACACATAAAAATGACATGCATCAGTAGACAGTCTGACTGTATAGGGTAAGAGAGAATAACACTGGATAAAAACTGCTCAGGCTACGAACACAAACGACTAAGTCTAACGGAACAGCATGGTGAGCAAATGACACTACTAGCTTCTCCTTCTCAGATCTACACCTGTCAGAAAGGTGACACAGCCCTGAGGATTATTTTGCTGAATGCTGCAAACTTTGCGGCAAGTTAACCTGAATTCCTCACCGCTCTTTCTTACTTCACTGCATTACATTCACCAAATGTGTACTTGAACTGTCTTTGTCCTGAGGAAGCTACAATTGAGATAAGTGTCATACAAATCTCTTCAAACATTTGTTCTAGGTGGTTTAATAAGTAACATTTAATTTAACTGGATAGCATATTGCTATATCAGTACCCCAATTTAATTAATGCCTTTAATTGATTTTATCTACCTAGGTAAGCATATAGATTAATATTTTTCTAAAAATCATAGCAGACCATTTTTTAAGTTTCATAGAGCACACATTCCTCTGAGAGCAAGAATATGCACTAGACATCAGATAATTTTTCAATATTATTATTGCAAGTAGTCATTAACCTAAAATTACAGTCGGTTAAAATACCTCAATAGCTGATCTGTGCAAGACGTATGAATTTAAATTAAGCATTTTCCCATAGATTTGAGAGGGAGGAGAGGCATAGAAACAGACCTAAAACTTGTAAGCCTCTGTTTAAAATGTGTACCTATTTAATTGCTTATGAAATATGAATTAAATTTCCATTTCAGTTTTCTTTTTCCCTTAGGCTCCTGACGTAAATTTAAAAGTTTAAGAAATTGCCCGTAATGGAGATTTTGCTGTTGAGATCAAACCTTCCAAACAGTTGTGATCAGAAATACAGATAAAACAGCATGACTTAGGTGTTGCACGAATTGCCTGCAATCTCATGCCCTTCAGACAGGGCTGCGCTACTGGCAAGTGAAGATGAGAAACCTGTGTGGTAAGGCTTTGCCCGTACCCGTCATTAAATAAAAATCTGGGTATTTCAGATAGCAGGGTTTTTACTCTGAGATTCCCTTTTAAAAATATATGCTGCCCTAAAAAGTAGCCCCAAAATTGGAACCTGTAATACAAAAGAAAGTTCTTGGCAGATGACTTGCACCTACAAAATGTGACAGCTGTCAAACATGCAACAAAATTAAATCGCAACCTCATCCCTTAAGTGAGTAAGTAGGAATTTCTTTAATTTCCGAGCTCCTGTTAAATAAACCAAAAGTCAAGAGAAGATAGCCATAAGGAAAACAGGTTTTTAAAATCTTTTATGATCTGTAGATCTGAAGAACCAGAGAAATGAGAAAATATTTTTATACATAAAAGTTCTGATTGCAGGGTAGTGAGTAATTCCCTTCCAGAGTGCTCAGTCCATATAAATCAGGAAAGTCCAACCTGAACAACTAGGGGGGCAATAAAAGACTTTTGGATGATCATTCTCAAGTTCTGCTTCCCTCCATGCCCCACTATTGCAGTACTTCCCACTCTCCTGCAAACGCAGTTTCTCACCTCCACAGCAAAACTCCACTTTTATGTCCCTTATCATTTGCAATGCTCCATTTTTTGACTCACAAGCTGGGCATGAAGTAGCATGTGGATTCCCTGGGCATTATTATAGACAAGACACAAGATAAGGTGAGCTAATGTGGAATGGCACTTCCTTAGATCTGTAGAACAGAATTTGTGTGTATTTTGCTTGCTGATAGATGGCTCACTAAAAATAGGAAAAAAGCAACGCTGTCCTAGACCATCTGAATGGGACCACCATCATGCAGAATTATTCTCCACTCTAGCTTGGCTTTGATAAGCTCTTGACTGTAATAGAGTGTCCAGTTTGGGGTCTGAAAATTAAAGAAGGATGTTAACCTACTGAACAGAGTCCAGAGAAAAACAATCCTTGTTTCCCATCGCTGCAGAGAAGGAGAGAATAAAGTGATCTTGTTCTCTGTGGATAGCAGCAGGCTTAACTCTCAGCAAGGGTGATTTAGTTTAGACCTAAGGAAAACATCTGAAGCACTGGAAGGGATTACTTTAAGACTGTGGAGTCTCCATCACAGGAGATTTTAAAAAGCAGGACAGATAAATGTCTCTCAGAAATGGGTTAGATGCAGTTGATCCTGCCTTAGGGCAAGAATACAGTCTAGATGACTTCAGAGAGTCCCATTTCATATGTTTTTGTAGTTCATCTGAGGCTGGATCCAGCTCCACTTAACTCCAGTGCCTGAAGGAGGAGGAAGGGGAAAGAAAAAGAATAAGTGGAAAGGGGAAGTTCCTTTTAAAAATTGTGCCATCTGTGCTAGAACAGTGCATAGTATTTTAAGTAAGTCTTCTCCTCAGGCACTGTATCACATTTTTATGTTGACTTTGCAAGGCTTCTTTAAGAAGCAGCTAACATAGAATCATAGAACCATTAAGGTTGGGAAAGACCTCTAAGATCATCAAGTCCAACCATCCACTAACACCACCATGACTCCTAAACTAGGCCCTGGAGTGCCACGTCTACACCTTTTTTGAACGCCTCCAGGATTGACGACTCCACCACCTCTCTGGGCAGCCTGTTCCAATGCCTAACCACTCTTTCGGTAAAGACATTTTTCCTGATGTCCAATCTAAACCTCCCCTGATGCAACTTGAGGCCATTTCCTCTCGTCCTATCGCTAGTTTCTTGGGAGAAGCAGCACTCCTATCCTTTGTGACGGTGTGGAAAAAAGTTATCATCTCATTTGAGGAGAATTTGTATCGTGGTCCAGTGCTAATTATTTTTCATTCATGCCAGGAAATGCACACAAGTCTGTCAGTAAAATATATCTCCCTCCTTTATTTATTTTTTTAGTCTTCTAGAATGGTAGTCTTACAGCACTTTCATAGCAGCTTCAAACACACTTCACATCAAAGCCATGTTAGCCCTGCTATGATATCAGAAACAAAAGCCTCTATTGATAACAATTAGAAGTTTCCCAGAGTCCTGCTGGTACAGCAGCTGTTGAGACAAATTAAAATCATCTGTGATGAATTATTTTGAATTTGTGGATAGGTTTTTCAGTAGCTGAAATGCCCATTGACTCCTAAAATTCACGCTGAGATGGAGGAAGTATGACAAGTTCAGCAAGAAGTTACTTTGGGGGAAGATGGGAGAAAAGAAGGCAAAGACCTTAAACACAGCAGCCACTGGGAAGTTTAAAATGACAGCCCACACCCAAAAAAAGTCACTGGAAGGGAGGAAGCCTTCAACTTAGTTAATGGGACTTTAGGTGTGGCTTTCTGCTTTGCTGTGCTGTACAGTGGGAGAAAAACAAGGGAAGAGGAGGAACTGGTGTAAAGTAAGGGACGAATACTGTGTGTGGGTATTTGTGCTTACCACGGCATGAGACAGAGAGCTGTTTTCACAGCACATGCACGGTCCACGTCTGCAGGTAAAACAGTGCTAATGCTGCAGCAGCTGGCGTTCTAACTTCTCTCAACTGTTGCTCAGGATAGCTACCAAACTTACCAGTGAGTCTGTTTTCATTCTGTTTAAAGCACTGTTGATACACCACTAAAGCCAAGTAAATTCAAGAAAACTGCAGAGAGCAGGAAAAAAAAACACATCCTCTGTGCTCTTTGTTGATCCAACCAAATCCTTCACTCCTGCTTTGAGACAACCTTGTGTGTTCTTGCTTACCTTTTCACAACGGCAGTTAAGGCAGCATCTCAGAAGCTTTCTGAAGGCAGCACCAGCCAGTGCTGTGCCCCAGCACTGCTGGGCCTTGGTATTCTTCGATGAAATACTGAGTCCTCAGCTGCTGGATCTGAATTTGGTCTTGGCCCTGCCTTGAGCAGGAGATTGGGCTAGAGACTTCCCAAAGTCCCCTCCAGTTTGAATGATTCTGTGACTCAGAAACACCAGAAAGGAATTCAGTGGCTGGCACACATGAGGATGCAGCAGATGGAGCGTTACTGATACCCAGCCATTATAAAATTACAGAGTGCTCTTAAATGTTGTCGTTTTATCAGTCAAGGTATGTTTTGAATCAGTATTTTGAACCCAAAGTGAAAGAAGCTGTAGCAGTAAAAGCCTGATTTTGACTGTGTGACTGTATCTGCACACACATTTTGTGGCAGCATGAGTTCGTCAGTCAGGTGTCACACCATCGACTCGCACAATTTTACTTGCATAGGTCTGCACTCCTGATGTGAGAGAGAAGCAAGGGAGAAAAAAAAAACCCTCACAAATAAAAAAACCTAAGCATACCACATATCTATAAAAACGTCTGAATTCTTTTCTATCAAATAACTGAATTCACAAAACTACCTGGGAGGACTTGTTCTCTGAACACCTGAAAAATCTTCTCCTAACAGTTTTATTAACTTCTATTTCCTGCTTTTGAATGACCGTCTCTTGGCTATGTGACTAAGAACGCTGCCTGCAAGCTTTCTGAAGGAGTCTTATACATATTCTCTTAAAAGATTGCATTATAACTCTCATACTGAGCACTTTTGAGATTAGGCCTTACAGGGTGGACCATTGCCTGGCTGAAACCAGGCTGGCGAGGGCTTACAGTGCCGGTGGCATTCACGCCCTGTGGAAGTTTTGGAAGACGCGACACTGATTGGTTGGTTGAGGCCAGGTCTTCATCCCTGAAGCAAAACTAAACTAAAGTGGATGACCAATTGGATGCTTGTACTTAGATTCTTGCAACTAGAGAACAGGGTAGAAAAAAACTAGGACTCAAAAAATGACACCACAAAAGGTGGGATGAAAACCCGCAAATTTCCAGCTGACAAGCAGAAGTGAAAAGGGCCACTTGTTACTGAAGAATAAGGAGGCTTCTGAGAATATTAATAGCATGTCAAAATGGGGACAACTCTCATGTAATACTGTAAGTACCAAAGAGTCGGTAAGTGAGCTCTCTAATGTGAAAAAAAAAAACGCAAAACATGCTAGGAAGAAAGCCTGCCTAATGCTTGTAGAAATGTGGACAAATTTTTGTTTTGGTTTGGGGTTTTTTGGTTTGGTTTTTTGTTTGTTTGTTTGTTCTCATCATGTTAAATCACTTCCACAGGTAACTTTGTACAAGGACTCTGATGGAGAAGACTTTGGGTTCAGTGTCTCAGATGGCTTATTGGAAAAAGGAGTGTATGTTAAAAATATTCGACCAGCTGGCCCTGGTGATCTGGGAGGTTTAAAACCGTACGACAGACTTTTACAGGTATGTTTTTGGCACCACAGAGGTTCAGCATGAAGGGACATGACATGCAGATTACTTTGTAATTTGTGACCACGCTGCAGGGTGTTCGGGTATCTGTGTACAGAGACCTGACTGCAGAATTGCATAAAGTGTTTACATCACTTATTTGGAACAACTTGCTATCTACATTGCTTATTGTATTTTAAATCACAAGCAGTACTGTTTCTGCTGGGAAAGGCTAGGTGTAGGGGGACAGGAAGAAGGACAAATGATTGTAATTGCTCTGTACCACAGGCCATGTAAATCACTGAGACCCTCAGTAAGAAAAGGCAGCACTTCATGGTGACTTGGGCTTTTATGCAGTGGCACTAAGGCTAGATTTTTCTGTAAAAACTTGTATGTAAGGAAACAAATTCTTTTGGAATGTTAGGTATTTCAGAACTCCAAAGGAGACATGCAATAATGCTCACTGGAAAGCTGGAATTCCCTAAGGCATTTCCAGACAGATTTGTAATTTTTGCTGTTCTTGATATAGACTTGAGAATTGTTTCTGTGCTTAATCCAAGTTGTTGATTGACATAGTTGTAATAATGTAATTCTCACTGAGCGCCACACTTCCCCCAGTGCCAAGTTGGATCGTGATGGAAAAACTACATTTTTTTTTTGTCAACCAGCCCAATAAAATACTTTATATATTAATTAAAACCAGAGAAGACTGAACTGAATTGAAGTTTTAGATGTGATCTATTGCATTTAAATTAATGAACACCATGAAAGACAGCATAACTATGTGCTGTTAAATGTCATTTATGGAGCGGGCATTGTGACAGCTGCCAACAGTTATCACCAGTGCAAATATGCCCACTTGAGCTACTTTCCTTTAAAAGGTGAGTAGAAAACTTAACTGGTGTCTTCAGACCAGATGCCATGGTTAAATAGTCTTGTATTGGGTGATTCTCTATCTATCTGGAATATTTAAATGAGGTTCTATAGTCTCAAGGATAAATCTGTTTCTCTTGTGATCTCATTTCTTTTTCCTAAAATGGTAACAAAATCAATTCTCTAATTGTTCAGGTAAACCACGTTCGCACCAGAGACTTTGACTGCTGTCTAGTTGTGCCCCTCATCGCAGAATCTGGCAATAAGCTGGAACTGGTTATTAGCAGAAACCCACTGGCACCTCAGAAAGGAAGCTCAGAACAACAGACTTCAGCGAGTGGGGAGTGGAGTGATCAGAATAACGCCTTCCTTCAACAGAGTGGACGCGCTCACGTTAATACAGAGACACGGGATCCTACAAATACATTATAGCAGAAAATCATTTTAGTGGGACATTCGGTAACGGAAGACAATTATGGTGCTAAATCCCTTTAAGATTTCTCTGAGATTGAGGCTCAGATGCTATATAGCACTAAAAAGCACAGGAGGTCAGTCTGGCTGTCTCAAGGCTTATATTAATTCACGGTTACTTTGGAAAAAGTTTAATTCCTCATTAAGTAAGTCGGTCAAGTCATTCCATTCTAAACAATCTAGCATTAGCAACAGTACAAAAAATTGTAAGGGTCTTCCCCCCCACCCCAAGTAAGAAATGGGGGAGATGTTTTAAACATGATTTAGATGTTCCTCTCCCTTCATCAGCAGCTGCTGTTTGAGGGAAAAGCACGGAGTTAACCTCTGCTACCAAACAGTGGTGTCCAGGTTATGTGGTTTTTAAAAACATTTTATCAGAAAGGTGCTGTCTGACAGACAAGGAAGAGTGGTATGCTGCACCGGGTTTTCTTGTTAAATGGCTAGATCTGTGGTTTTGGGGCCCTTTATTCTGCTGGCAAGAAGGATGCACTCTTCAGACAAAGCACAGTTTAGATGCTTTAACAAAATGCTTGTAGGAAGCTGCAGCATGCGGTGAACATTACTCCCCCACTTTGGTAAATTTTCTTAGAACATATGTTATTCCCTATGCAATGAAATATTCAACGGTATGTCTTGCAACCTGGGGGGATTTTTAAGCAGAGCCTTTTTTAGTGGGATAAAACCTCTGAAGGAGGATAACTGACAAGAGTAAAACTGAAATGAGTTCAGAAATTAGAAAGGTTTTAAAAGAAAATGGCTTTTTTAAACTATGTCAGTGAAAGATTGATACAAAAAGCTCTTTAATGATCCATAAACCTGTAAACTTGTACTGTCCCACGTGAGCTTTTTAAGTCAAACAATTTCTCGAAGGGACAAAAGTCCCATTTAATATGCTTTGTTTTCAGCCTTCTTTATGATAAGCATTACCCTCTGCAACACATTTTTAGAATTTAAAATTGTAAATATATTTTACAAACACATCACACAAATTCTCCCCTCTCCCCCCAAGCAATAAAATACTGCCAGTTGCTTTATATGCTCACCAGCAGCTGCTTTGGTTTATTCCGGTATTCAAGTTGTTATTGGTAATTCTTGTTATTGGTGAATATAAAGATACTGGATTTGTACATTTGTAGAGTCTCCATATCTAAGTCATCACCTTACAGAGTGGTTTCTGGTCAATTTAAACTGTTTAACTGTATTCCTGTTGCTGTTTCCAATACATGAACAAGCTCACCTGCCCTGCACACACAAGTATCTCTGATTGATTTCTATTTCAGCACTGCCAGAAAAGGTCAGAATTACATTCAATGCTGAATCATGTTAAAAAAAAAAAGTTCATAGGTCACTTAAATATGTATTTTTATTTGTAACAAATAAGTATGAAACTGTAAAGTATTTTTGTACAAATTTAATACTTTAATAGCATGATATTTATCGTCTATGTTATGTTTTTTGAAATTGAAACCGTTGCAAATATTTGTATGGAAAAACTGTATAAATTGAAATAAACAGTGATTTAAAGCAAGCTGTCCAAATTTTAGTACAATGTGTCTGATGTTTGATTAAACATTCAGCTTATTAATCTCCAAAATTACAATGCAGCAAGTCACATAGTACACAAGAAAAGGTTGAAAATGGAACGTTATTTAAACTCTGACTTGGAATTTTGCTTTTCTTACCAAGATCATTATCAGCGTATAACTATTAGCTAAAGCAGCAAAGGCCAGTTCTACATCTCTTTCAAGTACAAAGTGGGAAAAATTTTCTATGCATGTCACTGATTGATTGCAACTTTCTTGTTCTATTTATAACAAGATTAAAATCCATAATCCATCAAAGCTGCATGCCCATAATTCTGCCACATTAGAAAAATCTAAAGTCCCCTTTGTAAACTGTTTTTTCAGTCAAGAGCAAACTGCAGTTTTTGCACATCATTAACCTCTCATCAATGTGTAGCAATAGGAGGTGGATAAATCTGGGTACGGATGGCTGCAGTCTTTAAACCTAGAAATCCTCATGCATTTTTTAAGGGGACATCTGGATCCACTAAGACCTGTAAGTTCATTCTTCACCAAAAGAGAAGAAGGATATGATTTTTGATGACTGACACACCAAGGAATCTCCTACTAAAAACAGATCACTGAAAATATAAAAGGCTCACTTTAAGACAAGCTGTTCTTCACAGAACATGCAAATACAGGAAAGCCTTTGAAGATCATCTGCATACCCAGCTTCTCTGTTCCAAAAATATCAAACAAAACAGGTTCAAGAAAGGTTCGTAACGAGGACAGTTAATTGTTCGTTAGCTTTTGAAAAGCTTCCTAGGAGTTGGTTGTCCCAAGGTTAGATTCTTAAGTCTGGAAGACCCAAGTGGGGACTCTTTTACTGTTGTCTGTCAAAAGAAAACAAAATGTTACCAGAGTTTGAACCAGAACTCAAATACAGTAACATCTTCAAGAAAAGCTCTTTCCCCATGACAGAGCTCAGAAATTAGATATAATGAAAAAGGCATCTGTTAAGCATGCTTGACTGTATAAAAATCAACTTCAATGATTAAATTTTATGTAAATCGTTCACAGCAGGTCAGCTCCTAAAAACCGACTCCTGTACACAAAGAATATAGGCTAAGCTAGCCAACGGATCACTCAAATAACAAGACGTATAAATTTACTGCTATTAACACTGTAACTTATTTTTCCCTATTAGTTATATATTACTCTGGGAAAACATCTGCCAAACTTGACTGCTTCACCAGTCACTGGTCATCTTGAAAATTATTAAATAAATAATAATAAAACAATCACAGTGGTATCCAGTTGACTTGCGGCAACGAAAGAGAGCGCAAAAGTTTGTTTTAAACTTTCTCAGATAGATACTTACAGAGGGTGTTTTCATAGCATTCTCAGAATCCTCTGCAAGAGTTTGTTGTCTTTTACATGGACTTTGCTGCAAACTGCCCGTCTGCTCTTCTTTATTGCAAACTGCTGACCCTTCCTGTTTAATCAAGTCAGTTAGAGGTTCAGATGGGTCAGGAGCACCTTCAGTTACAGAAACAGGCCGACTCTCAAGCTCTTGGCTTTGCCAGCTCTTCACTAGGGGAGAAGAAGTTTGTTTGGGACAGTTGCTTGTTTCTGCGATTGCCTCTTTCAAAAATCTCTGTAAGCGAGTTTTTCTGGGCATGTTCTTGTTTGTGACTGCTCTCCTGAGGTGCATCTCTTCAGCTATAACATAGACACGGCAGCGTCCTCTGGTCACGGCTGTGTACACGTGCTGCCAGTGCTGACGGCCAGGATTGCCAACCACGTAGACAACTGTTTTTTCCTCAGAACCCTGAAACATGTTTAAGAACACCTTATCAAAGTAAATCTCCAGTAAGTAGTTAAAAAAAAAAAACCAAGAAGAACAAGGAAGTTGGAGACAACTGGGGACACTCTCAAGAATATTTTCTATCTACATTCAAGGAATTTTAGTTTGGAGAGAGCTTCTGACTCTTTCACATGAAAATACAGTGCATTAGCAAGATAAAGCCATGAGAAAGTTACATCAGCTCATAGCTTTTTTATTTTTACCTGAAACGTGTGAATAGTTCTGGCCCATGCATGTTTTATATGACATAGCTTCTTCAGTGCCTTATACTTCACAGTGAATGTGGAGCCATATGTGCTGCTGATGGTCAAAAAGCGCTGTTTATCCATTTCTGCATCCTAAAGAAATAGCACAAGAACACTCAGCAGTAAGCTTGCATCAGCAGTTTGGTCAATGTCTCTACATCTGTGTGTGTCCATATTCTAGCTTTCCCTGAAATTACAATAGCTGCAATATGTCTACCAAGTGAAACAGTTTCAGAAGACATTAAATCCAAAAGACTGCTGTCTTTTCACTGACCACCTTCAAGGAAAATAGTTTCACTGTACAGGGCCTACCCCAACTCCTTCTGTTTAGTAAGAAAAATGCTGAGAAAGGCAGTTTTAACTCCCAGAAAATTTGGCTTATCCTAGGGTACAGTGAAATATACCAGTGAGGCCGTTTAACAACTAGTTGCCACAAACGGAGAAGAGCCTACTCTCTCCCACCAGCCCTGTGTTGTCCCCCTTTCCCATGCACAAATATTGATACTTTCACTGGACCCTCTGCTGAGTCAACTCAACTCACTGAACCCAGCAGAAAAGTACAGAGTTTTTTGTTGCTGTACTTTTTGGTCAGCTTAGTTTTCTGCCAGGGGAGAGCTCAAGCTGTAACGTTAGCTTTATTCTTTACTTAAGACTACATTTCTACCTATATCCAAAACATTATCCATTTCAATTACAATACATTTGAGTATTTACAGAATGTATTTACACTGGACACAGGCAGACCAACTGAAACACATTTTACAAAAACGTCCAGAGATTTTTTTTTTTTTTAATTCTCTATTGTGAGTCTGCTGCTTTTTTTGCTTTTCACATGACAGTTTAGCAGCAGAACTAAGTATGTATTATGGACTAAAATTATAAAGTGTGAATTGTTTTGTTCTGGGGATTCAACAGGGACCAAATCAGTTACCACTGGGGGTTTTTTGTGCAAGTTTTTGTGCAAGTACCCCTGTTATGAAAAATATATCTCCATTGCATAGTCGTTTGCCCTCCTCAGCAGTGTCTGCAGTGAGGGTGGTTTCTCCCCCTTTGCATTCATGGCGATTAGGATCCTCTCTGAAACCACGGTCTGGCAAGAGATCCTTGAGATATGTATTCCGCGTGCAGGAAATCTTGTCATCAATTTGAAATAAAAGTCGGTTTTTATGGTCTCTACGTCAGAGAAAGAAAGAGCGAGAAATGTATTTACAAAGTATGCATTTACCATCTCAGTGTTTCTTCTCTTTCCCTTCTCTATACTTGAGCCAGATTAAAAACCTTAATAATGTTCAAAACAGTTAAGACAACTCACATTTACAAGATGTTTCCTTGAACTTTTGTAAAGCCTTTTGATAAAACACAGTAATACGGAGTAGCACCAAAATCCTGCTTCCAAAAATACTTCACAATCTATTTAAAATGAAACCATACAGTGGCAAAAAAATAATTAACCTTGAGGGATTTTTTTCAAGTTGCTTTTATGCCAATTTTAAATGTTCAACAGTAACTCCAAATCTTGGAATTCACATAGTGACAACTTAAATGAAAGGCAAACAGTTCATGTTATTTCTGTTCACAGTCCAGGTTGAGATTAAAGAACCCATCAAAGAAAGTTTATTATATAAATGATTTCTAACATAAATAATCAGATCTAGAGAAAACAATCAGAAAGTTTTACAATCTCATTTTAGGTTGCTGGCCTGGCTGTAACACTTTCAAAAACAAAGTGAGATTGTTCACAGGAAAAATTGCAAAACACTGGCTTACCTGGTTACATGATTTGAGTAGTGTTGGCAACAAAGTTCATTTATTAGGTCACAATCTTGCCTAAATCATACAAAACAAGAACATGAACAAAATCGTGATGTACAAAACATACAATTACATGCAATGTCACATTAGCATTAATTTATCAATAATGGAAAAAGCCCATTTTAGCTATGAGGATCTTCCAACAACAACCAAAAACAATCGCTGATTCAGAGTTTAGAAGATAGAGCAGTAAAGGAACAGTTTTGTCTCAATACCATAGAAAGTGAGGCAAGGATGTTTGCGATGCATACCTAGATTAGCTAGATTTGGTTTTAAGAAAAAGAAGAAAATTAAAGAAAAACTAAACTCTGGATGTATTATTTTTCATCTCTGGATGTATTAAAAATAGTCAGAAGATTTATTTGCTTTTTAAAGACCTGGAATTTTAACTTTTTAATGCAGATTAAGTACCTATACATATATTCTAGAAGAATCTTCTATGGAAATCGTTAATAACACTTGTACCTGAATGCAGATTGGAGAAATAAAATTGATTTCAGAGTTATTCAACATTCACAACAAACAGGTGAACTAGCTAAAATTTATAAATCATTTATTTGCAGACTAATAACCTGTGAATAGTGGGCATTTTTTAATTGCTGGGAAATAACTCAAACAATTAAGTTCACGAGTTTTTTCTAAGGTACCCTTTTGTGCAGAATCGTAAATTCATGGACTATTGGTACTACTGGACATTACGTTTATCCCTTCAGTGTCTCTGTGAGGCCATCCATACTATTCATGCTCCTGTGATGGTTCACATTATCCACAATTACTAACCTTTCCAATCATTCTTCAGAGCGTGTTAGAGCCCTACACCCCACCCCTTCTTAAATAACAAGTATTGTGCTTCCAAATATCCAAACTGTAGGCATTCGCCACTGCCCAGCAGGAGCACTAATGCCAATCAGATTATGCGACTAGAGCTGGCCCTTGTCACATGGTCAAAATGCAAGTATCTTCTGTTATTTGGTCAATGTCCACCTATGACAGAAGCATGTATAGACAGTAGGTTGTATGTTCCATCACGCGCCCTGGAATTCACATCTGCCATGATGGGATACGTTTGAATATGGACATTTCTTTGTATTTTGTGGGTTCCTCCTGCAGTCAAGCCCTCACCTTTCGCTTCCAAAAAACACTGCACTGTTAGCAATCACCAGAGCACAGGGTCTCTGAAAATCTACTACAAAAACTGACCGCTTACGCACATCCTTTGTTTCTTTCTTTAACATAAACAGTACAGATGAACATGAACACAAAGGCAGAAATCATAGTGCAAAATAACATTAAGCTTACAGAAAAATGAAGCAACTGTCCATGGAGAGACTGGGGGCAACCAGAAAGTACAGGAAAAGACACCTGGCCTGTTGTTCTCTCTAGTAATTTTATAGTATTGCCACTAGTCTCTCCAACTCAACACATTCAGCTATTTTTACACTGTGACTGCTAGCAAGGAGTTTTTCAATGTCTGCCTGCATGCTCCGTTACCTTCTGAAAGCAATGAACTGCGATTGTTTGGCATCCTGCAATCCTGGTCCTTTTTTAAGTAAAGCCTTTATGGCAGTTTGCAAATCTGTTTTAGAAGACATAAAAGGTGAGGCATAAAAATATGCAGAAACAATTTAAGAAAGAAAAACGTAATTCAATATGAAATTGCCTTTGCTTATTTCTTGCTTCAATGACATTTCAACTTGTTTAAAACAAAAAAAACCCAACACACAAAAACACCCCCTCCCCAAAAAAAACCCCACATATACAGTCCCCCCAAAAAGTATCATGCAATTATCCCACTATTAAAATCTGAGAGACAAGAGTGATATGGAAGGACAGAAATTCTTATTTCTCTGTGTTAAACAGCTGCATAGAACATATTTCATGCAAAATAAGGTTTTGATACAGCACATTGAAGAGGTAAAGATAGAACAGTTTTAAGCCACAGACCTATACATTTAGATTTCACAGAAGAAATCAGTTTTCAGTATTCTGTTTGCTGAGTAAGTTACTATAGTAAGATAAGGTGATAATATTCACGCTATTTTTTTTCCACGTCCCCCTTGAAGCTTTTTGATGCATATAAAGTAGAGGCCATTCAATCCACTTATCCAATAAAGGTCAAAAAACCAAAAACAATGGCCCTAACCCTTGCCCCAAAACATTTTTAAAGAAATACTGGTGTCCCCTCCGCTTCCATTCTCCTAACTTGATTCTAGAGTTAAGAGCACATTCCTGTCCAACACACCATCCTGTTACAGTTGCTGTTTACTCAAATGATTCATCTCTGAAAAATTTAATCTTTTAAGGTTTGACAGCTCCAGCTACAACATAAAAAGACGACCACATTTGATTACCCCGGGGGAAGCTGTATCACCCCCATTTCAAAAAGTAACTGGTGAGCTGAAGCTCTACAGCATATCCTTTGCACTTAGCGGTCTTGCTGTGTGTACTTACAGAAGGCAAAAGGTAAGCTATGAATCTAGCATTTAAATTCATACCACAAACAAAACCAGACTAAAATCTTCCCAAAATGTTAGTTCCAACCGAACAGTCTGTGCTTTACCAAAGGGAAAGTCAAGACCACAAACTGACTGTACACACGTACTGTCACAACCCCCACCAGCAGGCAAAGCAATAAGAATGAATTTCTTCTCCGGGCTTGGCATTGTCATTTCCTCATTCCAACCAGGAACTTTCAGCACCTCATCAAATTCAGGAAACTTCCGGTGAGAGATTCTTGACGAGAGCAGTGGAGGGAAAACAGAAAAGACAAATTACTTCCAGGT
>WAAD01003630.1:0-22974 GCA_013389945.1 Fregata magnificens | reverse complement strand
CCCTCCCGTGGGATCCCTCCGCCCTGCCCCGCGCCCGGCGCGGAAGGAGACGTCGAGGAGTATCAGCGCCCGAGCGGTGCGGTGCGGTGCGGTGCGGTGCGGACGGGTCCGTGGGGCAGTCAGGGCGCCGAGTGTTCTGTGGTGTCGCCCGCTAGGCCCCGCTCTCCTCCGGGCGGTGGGGGACAGCCTGAGGAGGCCGTGGCGCCTGCGGGGGTGCGGGCCTTCCTGGCGGCTGGAGCCCGGCAGACGAGTTGCGGTGAGGTGAGGGGGAATGCGCAAAACTGGCGCCTGTGCACCGCGGGGCAGAGAGTTGGTAATTGCGGTGTGACCTCTCGGGTGGAAGAAACGCGCAGGGCTGAGCCCTGACCCCCGGCCCTCGCCCCGCCATCGTTTGTACTCGTACTCGTTGGTACCCTGCCGCAGAAACAGTGCATTTTGTAATACATCGGGTGAGAATTCTGTGTCTTTGCATGACCCCAATCGCAAAACCATCAAATCATGAAATCAGATTTCCAATATACCAGGGTATATTATATATTATATAATATATATATTATATGTCACCCAGCTGCCCCCCAAAGTCACATAATATTATGTATAACTGGCAAGTTGTTTTCCAAGAGGTCTTCATTTAAAACCACCCGTACTTCCCCGTATTGTAACCCGGCTGGTTCACGTAGCTGCTTAGTCCTTGCTTTTGTTCAACGCTGCAGATCTTTGCCTTTTCCAAAACTTTATCAAACAGTGGTTTCATGTTTTCTTGCAGCTCATTGAGAAAAATACCAAGCCCTATCACGTTTAGTATTGATCTCTCCTGAAGTCCACCAGAAATCCTGCTATTCAGTGATGAAAGCAAGTATCTCTAGGATTTGTTTTAAACTGGTTTTCACTGGTTAGTTAACAGGTTAATGTTTGCCGTGTTATTATGTAGCTCTATTTTTTTAACAAAACATCACATAGTTGTATTTCTGCATGTTCACCCCTATCAGCTAGAATATATTTTCATCAAAGAATTAAATCAAGTTTGTGTGATAAGGTTCATTTTCAAAAAATAAACTTCATTTTGCTGACTCTTGTGTTTTCATTGGCCCCCTCTTTAATTTTTTAACTGTATTTTCTTCCAGTTTCTCCTTTGTTTTGCTTTGGACTGATGTCACACTAACTAAACTGGAGGCCACTATGGATGTCTTGCTGCCACTTCAGAGTACTGGCACACAGGTTAAAGGAGAGGCAAAAGCTGTAGGTGCTGGTGCAAAGGCTGGTGGATTCTTCTGTTTGAAGTAAAGTAACTGGGTGTTTTTGCACTCCAAGCTAAAGTGCAATGTAGAAATGCCCAATATTACACTAAATATAATGTAGCAATCTAGGCAGAGCAGCAGATAGTTTGCCCAGCTTCTGAGAAGCTGTCAGCAGCATAGGCATACCCTTCAAAACAGTAGCGAAGGTTGTTTGTACATATGTTTAGAAAAAAATTGTCTATAATAAAATAGACCAGTATACAACATTTCCTTTTGGTCTAAGCTAAAAGGGATCCGATCCTTTTTCACGTCGTTTCATGACTCCTCCCCATGCATGATCCAGGAGGCCCTCCACCCACAGGACTACCCCACAAAGGATGTCTCTCTTTGCCAGCTTCCTCCTTACAAAACTGAGGGGCCTTCAGCTCAATCACACAGGAGCGTGGACTCTCCCTCTGTCCTGGCATGGTTCTCTACCACTTCTCCATTTCTGGGAATACGTACATTACTGTGTCAAGTAATATCTATAAAAAGGCAGAGACATGTAAATACAACTTTGATGGTTTTTAAAACCAGCTGCAAGTCTCATGCAAACATAGAGTCTTGAAATAGTTGTTTTCAGTTCTTGTGTGAGTTAACTTTAAATAATGGTATTCTTTCTCCAGCTTAATTCACAGATAATGAAATAACTCCTTTATGTGGCAGGCTGAAAACACATAGCCTATAAAAGGGAGACAGGAAGGGGACAGAGACATTCATGTTAATTTTAGAAATGTAAAGCATTAGCTTACTGAAGTGCTTAACGCTGTTATGCAGTGATACATTTGAATCAGTGCTTTAAGACACTTTTTTTCTTATGAAACATCATTTCACATTTAACTTTGTATTTGTGTAAGTGAAACTGGATGTCTGAGTGCCCCAGTCTATTCTGAAAATACAAATTTAATACAATATTCAGCAAGCCTGACTCTGGAATTTCCTTGTCTTTCTACAGTCCGTAGTATACATGCTGAATTCCTGTATGGTGTCTTACATTTCCGTTCCTCTTTGTCCTTCAGTTAAGGAAATACTGTGTTTTGTAAAGGCTGAGGAACAGATACTGAGGGTCAGATGCATCCTGATTGTGAATGGCTTTCTGTGTGCCCAGCTTTAAATAGCTAAGCCTTGATTTTCAAAAATGTGACTATTTGCTGCTCAGGTGAAGTAAGACTGGTTTTCTAAAGCTAGGTGGTCCAGCACTGAGAATTAGAGGATCCTTTCGAAAATTTGGGACTAAATGATTTGCTCATCTCCACAGCGTAGCCAAGGTTAACGTTCCCATCTTCTTGGTTCTCTTTCCTCCCCTTACTCTCTACTGCTATCCATGCAGTTAGAGAATAGAAGCTGAAGTAAATCTTCAATTTTATGAAGTTAATGGTAAAATTGTTAACTCTAATACAAGAGGGATTCCATCCATGAAAGTCATATTATTAGAGTGAAAAATATAAAAATAAAGGAGCAGTTGTATAGATTTAGAAATTTACAACACATGTGCAAGAAAAGTTTGTTAAGCATTAAAAAACAGATGAACACAGGGCCAGGAGATTCAGTCAAAAATTACTCTGTCATGAAGGTTTTAAATCATAGCTTGAAAAATACTTTGAAATATTAGATCAGCTTTTGGGACTAGCTTTTTCTCCATCATGTCTCACTTTAAATTCCACCCCAAAAACCAAGAATGTACAGGAAAAGGAAAACACGCTTTGACAACCCTATGATTTTACCTTCTAATGTACCATAATGTCACTGCCATGATAATTCATGACTCTTAGAGTATAATCTGACATGACACTAAAAAAGTTATTACTCTTCTGTCCATGGGGAAAAATCTGTTTATAAATTTGAACTCAATATTGCTGCATTCGGTGGGAAAAAAATCCAAAGCCCTAAAAAGCAATAGTCAAATGAACAAGGAGACATCATTTGTGCTGTCTCTTACTGCTTTGAGTCTTGACACACAATAGCAAGTTTTCATTTAATAAAAAGTATGCGCATATAAATCTCCATCCTTTAAATGGGTATTTGAAATCCTACTCTGAAAACAATTTTCAGAACATTCTGGCAGGTACCATTTATGCACTGAAGGGTTAGATTAATGCCAGCCTCCAGAATTAAACAAGACTTGCTACATTTCTTAGTGTTGCCCCACCCTTTAAAGAGATGACTAGCAGCTCATCTTTGAATCTGCCTAGGATTAGGAGGCGATCCCCCAGCCTCAGATTCGTTTGGATATTCATTGCTGCCTGATACTCTGCTGGGATTCAAGAGATTCCTGTCTGCCGAACTCCAAAAGTAAGTCTGAGTTTGCCATCCAGGAGCATCAACTGGAAGCCCACAGAACATGAAATTAGGTAATGTATCTAGCACAGCAGAAGGCAGGAGTAGCAGAGAGAGGTTTAAACTTTCATTCTTCTTGAGATGGAAGGGTTTCAGTTTTGCCCTATGATCTTTCAGGGTGCCATAGAGGAATCATCGCCACAGCAATACTTTTGAGGAAGCGAAATTATGGACAACAGCAATCCGGCCTAGCTGCCTTTCAAGATGCTAAATTCAAGTGCTGGACCCGAACGACTGAGCTACTCTTACTGCTAGGATAGCTTCCTGGAAGACAACATGAGGCCCAGGAGTTGTCAGCTACCACCGTCATGACCTAATATTAGAGGATGGTGATTTTGGAGATCTAGGGATCCCATAAACAGGTGCCAACATATGGAAGCTTTTGGAGGGTGGTGCTAGTGAGAAGCGGCTGTAAATTGACTGCAGATAAATTAAAACTGCTACTTACCAGAGTTTCTCATGTGAAATCTCTTCACAGCTGGATGATGTTTCTATAGATAAAGCAGAAAGTGATAATTCCACAGACGTTGCTTTTTTCCCGAGACAATGAATTTCAGAAGATGTCAAACATGCCATGAATGAGATATATATGTCTCACAGGCTTTATTCGGTATCGAACTAGCAGAGCTTGAGATGTATGTAAACATTTAAAAAAAAAAAAAGGTGCTGTGTACTTAATCATTGTCTAGAAGAGGGGCTTTCTGAAAACTTGAGAGTTGTAGGATAGATCCCCCTGGTCAGGACAGATACAGTGATTTGACTTGGAACTCTGCCAAAAACCATCGCATTAGCAATAGTGTTGAACTCTGCTTGGAAAACATGCTTGGCATTATCAGAGCTTTAGGAAGCAAGACAAGTTCTTTGCATTTAATTCAAAGTTCTGACACAGGACTGCTTCCTATTAAAGGCTTCAGAAGAATCTAAAAACCAACACAACCTTTTCATTATCCAAAAAAACTGATGAAGCCTTGATGCAGTGTGCAGAGCAAATGATTTGAAATAGACGCCAAAAAATCCTACTTCAAAAGACCTGTTTCTAAAAAGTAGAGGAGAAACAAACATGTTTGGTAATGTCATAAAGCTTATAGTCCTCTATATAGCGCGTCTAGTCCTCTAAGTAGCCCTCTACAATGAAACCCCTTTCAAAAAAGTTCATCATGACTTTTTTGGTGCCTTGGCTGCTGGTTCTTGTTTCATAGCTTTGTGTAGTGTCTCAGCATCCTCTCATTCTTTTGTCTGTAAGAAACATAAGACAGAAGCTGTTTCAGCGTTCCCTCAGGGCACATGGTATTTAACGTAGAAGCCAGAATTGCTGTGTCAAACAGCAAATGCTCAACTATTATTAGATATAATCAAACCCTTCTTGTGTACGTTTATGCTCTTCACGTGCCCAGGCTAGTAACTCTTTAAGAACCTAATGCAGTGTGTAGTGTAAGGCCACCTATCTTGTTCTTTGGTATTAATGCAGCCATCCTAAATTTCCTCAAGCTATCCAAACAGGCTTTGCCAGTATGACACAGTAACATCAGCTTGTGCTGCATCAAAATGCTAAGTACAGCATGTTTGACAGACAATGGTGTTATCTGTTGATCAGACACACAAGAGACAAACTTGATTCAAGGGCCTATGAATATTAAATAGGGCTGGTATTCCTAGGAGTTGTTAATCAGCGTGATATTTTTGCGGTGAGTGTGCTGAGATTAGGCACATTGCTGAGAATTTTCTTCTTCTTGCGTAAGATCTTGGAAACTTATTAGAGGAGTGATAGGCTTACTTTTAAAAGTCAGTAAGTTTCTAGTCTCAAGGTTGTCAAGAAAATAGATACTAAAAATGCTCTGACAAGCCCTTATCTGCCTTTCTTATAGGCAGTGTTCTTTATGGCTGTTTATTTGCTATTCAAAGGCATGATAGATTCATTTCTAAAAGCAAATTCAAAAATACTTTTCTTTGGTGTTGCAAGGCTAACTTCCCCCAAAAAACTGGTAGCAGGAAGAGAGGTTTCATTCTTCTTTCTTCCCAAGACCACAAAATGTTTGCAGCATCTGGCATATATTTCCCCCTACAGAATGGTGACCTCATCTGTAGGATCAGGGTCGCTTTAACTTAACCACAGTGTTGCAGAGCATTAAAAAAAATGGTGTTACAAGTTTCTTTTCTATGTCTGAGGGAGGAAAAAGCAACCCCAACACAAAAAACTTTCTGGATGGAATGGCTGCTGCTATGGACTTAAAAAAGATATAACTATAATTAAATGTATGTGTACAAAGAGTTCTGCCTGAATATATTACATTCATTCACCAGGCTCCATGTCATGCTTACATGTTGGTATCTCTCAGGAGAGAAATCCAGAACTGTTATATAATTCTCCAGGAACAGATAAAACCTCCCTTAACAGTGTTTTGTAGTGGATAATACTTCGCAGTGCTGTTTCTAAAACAGTCTATATCTTGGTGGCTTATAAAAAAATAAAAAGACTCCATTTTCCCAATGTGTTCCATTAATGAAAAGGCTAAGGAAAACAGAAAAAAAACCCAGAAAATCAAAGACCAGCCTTCCTGTGAAATTCCTGAAAACCCCCAATGCTATTTGTAACGGAAGTTTGGGTAACTATAATGACCATGTGATAATATTTTGGTTTGCCTTTTTTTTTTTTTTTTTTTGTCCCATATCCTGTCACAATTAATGGTTTAGAGGAGAAATACTTTGTGAATTGCAGAAGTCTGCATTTTTGCAAGGGAATCCAAGACTGTTCATTTATGTTTATAACTTACAGAGCTATGTTGTTCTGTAATGGTGTAACCTCTACATTTCTGGTGAACCAAACAGCAAAGATCTAGTTAATAAACTCAAAATTAAAAAGAAAGGGAAATTCTTTGTCTTTTGAGACTGTCAAACAAAAGGATATTAGTAAACATGTTTTCAGTACTGTTCTGTACTTGTTCATCTTTGCTTTTTGAGATTATTTGTCTGATAACAGGGAGGAATAAATGGGGGGTATGTTTCCCTCAGGATTTGACTGAAGACTTTCGTATGTTCTGTGCTTAATGGTATTTTTTTTTTATTTTCCTAAGCAGAAGGTCACCCTACTGCCAGCAGTATGATAGTGTGTGACTGTTGGGACATGATTCTGGGCCCAGTTTACATCTATATTTGCAAACTAGCCCGGCCCAGAACAGGGGCTGAAGCAGAGGTGTGCTGTCGTCCACACTGTATGCAGCTGTGGGCACCCTGGCACATTTTGGCCTGTGCCAACAAGCACCAGCCCAGAAGATGCCCAGGTCCTTAGAGGATTTTTCCCCCTTCTTGCAGTTCAGCTTCAGAACCAAAGACCAGGTCGTGGCTGTTTTCTGGTTCAGAGGTAGTCACTAAAGCTCCCCAAGAGAAGTCATTTACCTGCATACAGTTCTACTTCCCAGCTGTTTGCCACCAAAGGCCACTGCTTACATTAGCTATATAATGCCTTGCTTGATACTCAGATCTGGAAAATATTTGTAGCCACTTTCCCCCTGTTTAATTTTTAACTGGAGCTTTTCTTGAACAAGGACTAAATAAAAATGAGTAAGGACTTTCACAGTCTGAGGTCTGAGCCTGTTTCCAGAGGGTCCTTTGAGAGCCTTTCCAATTATTTCCCTTCAGCTGGGGTCCTGAGTTTAGCTATTAATCTTTCTTCATAAATAAATCACTGTTGTGCACTAACCCTTTTTTGTTACTGTTCCTCCAATTTTTCTATACTTTCCTGGTAATGAATTTAATGCAATATTCTTCATGTGGTAATACAAGCATAGTGAACAGATGGAAGTGCTAGGATTACAGCTAAAACCAGCTTAAATGCCACTGTTCATCTTCTACAACAAAACTAATGAATACAAAGATTAACTTCTCACTAATTTTCATTCTTCTCTTTTTCCTCAAACAGCCATTCCCAATAGGTGTTCTGTTGGAAAAGCAAGGGATCCAAGGAGAATTTACAGAGGAGAAGGGATGGGATGGGAGCAGATGAGAGACACTAATAGAGCCCAGCATTACAGGAAAGAACTTTACAGCCCTCCCATTCATCCCAACTGCTTCCAAGTCTGGACAGATAATAGCAGACTGTAAACCCTGCCTTTTGTTTTTGTGTAAGGCACTTTGATACAAAGGGCTTGTGAATTACAGGAAAGCTGAGAAGAGTGGTGAGATGTTGACTGATGCTGTCAAGCAGCAGTGGGCATAGGGGTCAGGATGATTTTAAATCCACTGGGATCTAATGACACTATGCACTTTTGTCTGTGACCAGCTTCCATCCTAAATAAACCACCTGGAGAATGGAAGTAGTTCTGACAAGAGGGATATGGCAGCTCTGAACTTAATAAAAAGTTAAAATGCTCACATAACACTGTGCTGGGTCATGCATCTACTATGGATCAGAAGATACTCATGGAAAATGAATGCACAATGACAGTCAAA
This sequence comes from Fregata magnificens, assembly GCA_013389945.1. Lineage (NCBI taxonomy): Eukaryota > Metazoa > Chordata > Aves > Suliformes > Fregatidae > Fregata > Fregata magnificens. Next base: position 14,914 of record WAAD01003630.1, on the reverse strand, counting down.
TTGCTCAAACCATGGGTTTTTTTAGCATAGGGGAGAGAGTAAAACAAAGAATAAAGCTCCCTTTGGGGTCCTCACACAGAGTGAAAATCAAATTTTCCAGGCCAAAATGCCAGAAACATTATGGAATGGTAGCCATGCACTGTGTTTTGGGATTGATACAGTTGTGCTGGTTTTGGCTGGGATAGAGTTAATTTTCTTCATAGTAGCTCGTATGGGGCTATGTTTTCGGTCTGTGCTGAAAACACTGTTGATAACACAGGGATGTTTTAGTTACTGCTGAGCAGTGCTTACACAGGGTCAAGGCCTGTTCTGCTCCTCACCCCACCCCACCAGCGAGTAGGCTGGGGGTGCACAAGCAGCTGGGAGGGGACACAGCTGGGACAGCTGACCCCAACTGACCACAGGGATATTCCATACCATATGGCGTCATGCTCGGCATATAAAGCTGGGGGAAGAAGAAGGAAGGGGGGATGTTCGGAGTGATGGCGTTTGTCTTCCCAAGCCACCGTTATGCGTGATGGAGCCCTGCTTTCCTGGAGATGGCTGAACACCTGCCTGCCAATGGGAAGTAGTGAATGAATTCCTTGTTTTTCTTTGCTTGTGTGCGCGGCTTTTGCTTTACTTATTAAACTGTCTTTACCTCAACCCGTGAGTTTTCTCGCTCTTAGTCTTCCGATTCTCTCCCCCATCCCACCGGGGGGGAGTAAGTGGGTGGCTGGGTGGTGCTTGGTTGCCAGCTGGGGTTAAACCACGACAACAGTGCTGCAGCTAATATTCTTTTCCTTTGGAAATGTTTTAGAACTTTAGTGATCACTGCAGGCCAGGACTTTGTCATATCTGAGAAATAAAATCATAGGATGATTTTTCAAAACTTAAAAGATTTTTGACTCTTGAATTGCATTTAGCAGTTCCTTTGTGGCCCTGAAACCAGAACCTGTTTTCTTTACTGGCAGGTTTGCTCCCCTTTTGTTGATACACAACAATCTTAACAGGTAGTGAGTTGTGTGCTCTGTTTTTTGTTGGGCTGTCTCCTAGTGTTTGGTTGCTGTAGTATTTGCAATGAACTTTTGATTTCTTCTGAAGTATAAAATTTGACATGACATATGGCAAACAGACTGAGATAAAGTAGAAGGGCAAGTCTAATGTGGAGCTCTATCATTTGCAACCTAGCCAAGATTTCTCTCATAAGTGATGGAATAGTTTGCAGTGGTGGCTGTGGTGTGTAGGGGTTTCCTCCCAGCATCTCCAGTGACACGGTGCTCTGGGGTAGCCCTGAGAGAGCACGCAGAGCTGGAGGGATGAGGGTCAACACAGGCAAATCTGGGGGCTACCTTGAACTGTAAGCTGAAGAATTTTAGAAGATGCCAAATTATGGAGGGATGGGAGAAGATGTGAGCATTGAAAAGAAAAAGAGGTCCTTTCTTTCTGAGGATGCAGAGCGAAAAAGTAGAAAATGAGTCTAAAACAAAGCAAACGCAGGCAGACTTTCCATAGCAATTTTTCAAGGGAGAAAAGCAACACTTGAAATCTCCACTCTTAATAAGTAACGCTGTCTCACCTAAGCTCATTTAGAAACCAGCTCCTGGCTAGAGTTTTGATTAGTAGTTATGAGCAAGCTTCCTTTCACCTACAGCTTTCCAGGGAGAAAGGCAAAACATTGACTGAACCCACTGGTAAATCTCACACCTTATGAAGCTAGTAATAAATCATGATTTCTCTTTTATTGTATTAGCACTACTCACACAGCATTCATAATGCCCCAAAAAGTAATGATGCACATATTCTATACAGTGAGACCTTTGCATCCAAAATTATTTGTTTAATAATAAGATGGTCCCAGAAAAGCTTGTTTTAAGATGTAAAACAGAGAAAATTATTTCTTGACATGACACGTGGCCAAGGTTTTCTAACAAATAAAGGAATATTTTTACTCTCCCTGCTCTTTTGTGTATGAGTCTGCTCACATAACAGCTATTCAGAGAATAATACAAATTTGTTTATATTAATGAGATAGATTTTAAAATTTAAAACTCTTCTCACATATTTACTTTTAATTTAAGAGAGCTGTTCCCTTGAGGCAGACTTGTGTGATAGCATACTTGTATTTTTAGTTCTAATGAAGAATGGAGTTTGCTACGTTCTGACTTGTTTTCTTCACAGGTGAGAGTGCTTACAGGAGAGCCCTTGGATTCTTTAACACAATATCAACAGACACTTACATTCAGACTGTGTTTTTATTACTAATGAAGGTATAGTAAGTAATTTCATGTATTGAATCTGATATTGAATTAATGAAAGACAACACACATGCAAAGATACCAGGTCATTCTTCCACAATACATTTCACAGTAGAACTCAAATTTCACGTGTATATTTTGAACTGTGCCAACATATTCCATTGCTACTAAGTTTGAAAGAAGAAGGTGTTTATGAAAAAGGCTTTTTCAGTGGTTGTAAGACCAGTCCAATAGGATGCAGGATGTTTACCCTCCAACATAGTACTGGTCAGGAACAGAACAAGTTTTTTCTTCTTTCCTAGTAATCATGATTCCTTGTTTAATTATTTTCATTAAGATCTTGATACGTTAATGTATTGCTTACATTGCTATTCTACCTCTTGGTAAACCACACTTTTGTCCAGTTGCCATGGTGGTAAATGTCGGAGCTGCGAATTTAGGCTTTGGTCAGGTGGACCAGATGTTATCACAGCCCATTGGTTTCCCCTGCTCTGTCAGCCTCCACCCAGCTGAAGCCAGACACCCAGCTGTCCGAGCACTCATCTGCTCCTGCACAAAGTCAGTCAGTTTAGTTTAGCAGCTTTCAGCAGCAGTTTAAGCTAAATGGCCTCTTTCTCCAATGACAGATGAAGTGCGTTCACGCTAAACATGATGAGGCCAGCAGACAGAACAGTTTGGAGGTGATACCTGCCTAAATTCTTTCACCTTAAAGAGACCGTCCGATCCGTTACCTACGCTCAGGGCATTTTGACGCTCTTTCTGACTTGTCACAGGGTTTAGGGGAGAAATCCAGATTCATTTGAAGCACCTCTGAGAACAGGAGTTTAAAAATATTTCTTGAATGTACCATATTTATACCTTCTGTTATGCAAGCATTATTTTCCTTCATTCGGATATCAGAGAGGTGAACTATCTTCAGAGAATGAAATACCACCTCAAGGTAAATCACGCAGCTTCTTATTAATGCTGCTCTATCAGAGCATCCAAATCAGCGCTAAGCAATCTAGCAAGTGGAGGAAATCGTGAGTCATTATTAAATTTATGAGAAGCTGGTTCATAAATCCTATATAATCACTTATTCTGAGCTGACTTGGGAAAATACTTTAAAGCTACCTCATTCTATTTGGCATCCACAGTAGCTCAGTGTGATAGAAAAGATTTACCTTTCCCCAGACAGCTTCCCAGAGCCCTTGCTTTTCAGCTGACAGTGAGGAAAGAGCTTGTAGCCATCCGTTTCAAATTAGAGTCAGATTTAAAATCTTCGAAGGCACCTGAATTTAAGCAGAGATTAGGCACATAAAACCAAAATTACAACTCAGACCCCCTCGGTAATTCCTTCATTCTTGAATTATTGAAACACCCTGGGTACCTAGCTTATTTACTTCAAAGCTTCCCATGTCGCTGTACACAGACCTGATCTGAGCAGCCCAAAGCCCAATGAGGATCCAGAGCTGGTGTGTTTTTCCTCCTAACTTCCTCGTGGGGTCTGCTTCAGCAGCCTCCTAGATACCTGTTCCCCTAGTAAGATTAAAGATTCATAGGTGGGAAGTAAAAGAAAAGGAGGAAGATCAAAGCCTGATGTTGCAGGCTAGTCCAGGGCAGTGAGGTCTCGGGGTCTCAGTGGACATCTTCTCTGATGGCTCCTTCACACTAGATATGGTCCTCAAGCCTCCCTCCGGAGCCATAGGCTCCAGACTGATGCATGTGCCCACCTCCGAAGACAGGCAGGCTTTCGGACCACGTGCAGCCCTTGAAGCACCCTGCTGGGTGCTCCTTGCTGGCCACCTCCTTGGGCTCTTGGCCTCACGCATGGCCCGGCTGTGGTTCCCAGTGGCAGCATCTGCCTCGAAACAAGGGCAGGGCTCCGGGGTCAGTTTCAGTGTCCAAAATACAGGGCACCGGAGCCTAGCTCCAGCTTGAGCTCTCAGCCGTCCAGTCTCTGGAGCAGGAGAGGGGTCTGGGGCTCGCAGAGCCTCACATCTGCAACTGAGTTTGTCCTGAGTTGGAACCAAAGTCTGGAAAGCCAGAAACTGTATGAATGTGCCAAGAGGACTCTTCAAAGCTGTCTAAAGCAATTATTTTATGTAATCTTTTTGAAAGATTAAGATGTATTTTTTGTCTTAGAATTGCTGAATGAAAGCTACATTTTTTACTCCCATAGCGTTGAAATATTTCCCAGTTCCAGAACAGAATTTGTTACCTTGTTAATTTTGGGGGTTTTGACATTTTTGATGACCATTCCTTATGTTTCTCCTAAGAACCTTAGCTAATCAGCAGACATACCAGGGTTTGCTCCTGAAGTATAGTGTATGCGTATTTTACATTGGTGACTCCTGGCGCAGAATCAAAAAGCCTAATTGGGATTAAATATTCATATAAAATAGAGAACAGTATAAACAACAGAAGCCTAAATGTGCTGGAATGCCTGTGCCACCTAACCCGCATTAGTTCTTCATTAATGTACTGTGAAAACCACAGTATCACTTACTCATCCTCATCCGTAACAGCGACAGGTTCCTGCTTGCCTGCCTTCGCAGTATCTGCGTGTCCCTCTTTTACTCCATTCTCATCCTTGGCTTTAGAGATTCCTGCTTGTCACTGAGTTTATATAGAGGGTTTTTCCTTCCTTTTTGATTTAAAATAGTGGTTGTAAGAGCTCGGCAGCTGGCAGGGTTGTTCTTTTATTTAAGCCATCAGACTCACTTTGCTATATTAATAAATGAGAGACAGTTTTCTTCAAAATGATTTCCTCAGACTTCTGCTAGCTCAGAGACAATTTCTCCCAAAATTTACAGGGGTTGTGAAGATGAACAAAGCTCACAATTGCTCAATTTTCTGTAAGCATAGCAGATCTCTGCTTGAAACATGGTGACAACCTAAACCACACAGTTAATACAGTGCAATTTTTATTTTAAGGTGCTTCTTATATATTTCATTATCCTCTGCTACAGTATTATTAGAGAATAAGGTCTGGTTTGTTATTGTCTTCCAACAGAAGAATTTATGACCTGAGGTTTTTCTTGTTTTCATTGACATAATCAAGTAATAACTAGCAATTGATTCCTGAGGAAAAAAGTTATGAAAGCAGGAATTTTAAAAATAAGACAGAAAGCAATTCAGGAATAAATTATCAAAAACTAGCCCTGAAGTTCTTGGGTTTGGTTTTTTCCTTGGTTAATGGAGGAAAATGACATCTTATATTTCTTCTTATGCAGCTTTCTTTTTGTTTGGATTTCTTTTGGAGTATACTGATTTTATTTATTATTTTATTTATTTTTTTCCTTTCCTTTGCAGGAACTCTAAAGAGAGTTCATCCTTCAAAACAACTGGTATGACACAACACCAGCAGCGTGCAAGTATAGATTATTAGGACCTTAAATAACTTTTATGCTGCGTTCAGTGATCTGAATTTTCATGCTGCAAATGTAAATATCATGTTCAATTTTATTTTCTGCTGCTGTAATGCAAGTATGAATATTGCCATTTTCTGTAAACCCAAAAAGATTTGGCAAGTCAACACTGCTCCTGGGCTTGACAGTGATGGCAGTGTTTCAGCTTCCATTAAACAAATGGGAAAAGACTTAAAAAGTTAAGTTATGAATATTTCATAGTGACTTTGCTAAATGGGACTGGTCTGTCTCTTCCAGACAGCTGTACAGAAAGTGACCTCTCGTGGCAGGCGGAGATGTGCTGTGTCGTGATGTCCATCTGCAGGTGTGCAGGGACTCCCACACCGCAGCGCTTCTCAGGCAAGGCTTTTCTGAGCTGCCTGAGCCAGGGGAGTGCAGCCCCAAAGATCTGAAACTGGGACCTCGGAAAGGACCAGCATCATAAAAAGACTGGAGAAGCGCTGCTGCTCCTCAGCACCTGGCCTTGTTTTTATGTGACTGCAAGGAGATCTTCAGACCTCCTCCTCTTCCCTCCCTACACCTTGAGAAGCTGAGACGGATCTTACCTGTGCGTGGGTTTAGATACAAGCTGAGAAAATTAACAAATAATGACTGGGTTTTTTGTTCCATTTCCGTGACAAAAAAAGATTCCCACAGTTTTCAGGTGCCACTTCTTAATTTCTTCCCACCGTTGGGGGACATTAATAGTTTGATGCCCAGATCTCTGATGTAACGAGCTCTTGTGGTACTTTGGGGGTGTCTGAAAGGCGGAGGGATGGTTGTGGATTGCAGGTGTGTGGGGCCTGGCAGCACACGATGTGCTCTGCCTAGCACTGGGGAAGACAAATAATTGCAATGAGAAGAGTCAGAGCTGCAGATGCACCTGTATAGTCAGTCCGCCAAATGGAGGATGTGTCAGCGGTTGATGAGACCTGGAAACAGAGATGATGCTTGTTCAAGAAAGCCGAGGGGAGTCCACTGAGGAATAAGGTGATGCTATTCAGCCCATGATCCCTCCTGGGCTACTCCGCAGTGCTGAGGACACTGGATGAACTGAGGCATCTCTGCTTTGTAAAGCTAAATAGCCATAGGAAAGCAGTTGCTGTGCCTTAAATCCCATTTGACTTTCCCTGTGAACTGCACAAGCTCCATCACAAAATAAATAGCCCAGCAAAGATCTTCTGGAAGGTTAAGTGTTAACGGTGTTTTGAGGATGTTCCTATCTTCTCTGTGTGCTTTCATATGTATGCAAGCTTGTACTGGAACTGATCGTTTAAAAAAAGGGCTTATTGCTAAAATATTCTACATAATATTTGACAAAATTTTATAAAATGCAGCTCATAAAATGCTGCAGAATGTCTTATATGATACAAAGCTGTGAAGTGCATCTCATAAAATGCTCTGAAACCTGTATCTTGAAGCAGAGGATAGATCAAACGCTGCAGCAAATGAATTTGGATGACACCTGGCTTTCACAGTGATGGGTTTATTATTGGAATCTGCTGTGCTGGTAGAGATGTGAGGAGGGAGGGGAAGGCAGGGGGAAGGGAAGCATGGATTGCCATTTTATGTGATGAGCCAGCCCCAGCCAGGGAATATTTATATACACACAGGAACAGTGTTACTAGAAATGATTCCCCTTCCATCCCTCCCAGCACAATCACCATTCCAGGCAAGGAGCAAAGCCATAGAAATCTGTCTCAGCTGGGCAAAGCTAAATAGCCATCAGCTCCCTGGAATGTGGCAAACACTACATCTGCCTTCCAGTCTCTTAATAATACATAAGCATGTTTGTCTTGCTTTGTGTAAGATGTCACAAGAAAGAAACTGGCTCCAGCTCCTTCCTTGGGGCTGTCAGGATGGATGGATGCCAACTGCCATGGTGATGGAGGGGCTTTGTTGGAGGGAAGATTTTGTTGTATGGGCAAGGTCTGCACCTCACAGCACCATAGATCCTGGTACCTGCCCCACTTTCATGGCCCTCACGGCTGCACACAGTAATAATGCATTCAGTGTTGACATCCCAGCTCAGAATCTTAGGATTACTCTTATAATGAATGTACATTCACAGAGGTCTGATTTGTGGTCTTGGAGATGTTATCAACTCCTTAGTCTTATTACAGTATTGCTCGTGGCTCACGTGATCGCCCACCCTTGGCTACTGCCTTGGCAGACACTTCAGGTCAACTTTTGTTTCAATGCCACAAGAAACCTTTGCTAAAAAACACCGAAGGAAGCCAAACCTCTGGACTGAAGAGGGGTCTCCCACCTGTTTCATCCTCCACATGTCTCCCTCCCATTTTACCACACACCCCCTTGTTTGGCTTTCTCTGTCCTCTCTATCATACTAGTTGCACTCAAAACCAGAGCCCAAGACCCCGTCAGCTTCACACATCCTGCCACTTCACCATTTTCTTCCAAATCCTTTGCCTTTTACATATGAATGTTCTTGTGTCCCTGGATCTGCACTGGGAAGCACCTGCGACGAGCACCATAACCATCTCACATGCAACACCAAAGCCTTTTTACCTGAAAGGCCTTTGCTTGCTTCCAGACCCAAGATCCCAGCATAGCCAGCTACCTGGATCTGCTGGCCAGCAGGACCCTGCACAGAAAAGCCACAGCCCTGTGCTGCAGAAGAGCAGAAGACTGCCTTGAAGGGGCCCTCCTGGATGGCGGCACGTTGCAGCAGCCCAGCAGCGCAGCCCTCTCCAGTCACCCATGCTGCCCTTGCCTGGAAAGCCAAGGTGTTAGTGACATGTGGCACAGTACAGTGAAATGGTGGTGCCACAGATAACTCTGCGAAGAGGTGCATGAGCTCTTAACCTTCCCTGTTGTCAAATCCATGTATAGAGCGATGCTTTATTTCCATGGTGTTTTACTAAGCAGATCTCTGCAATGTATCATCTTGCAAGTGGGCCCTCACTCCGCTCCCATGCTACAACACCTTACAAAGAAAAGTAACAATTAAGTGCATGTTTAACTTGCTTCCAACATGATTTAGTAACTTACAGCAAAAATGAGAGCCAGTACCATGAGACAGTTGGCTGCTACACTCACCAACTGAGACCAGAACATGACCAGCCTTAGTCATTAGCCAACATGTCAACAACACATCACATAACACAGTGTCAGTAGAAATCCAGATCCCTTGTGCAGAACCTTCTGCGTCTTCATTTCCCATGATAGACCTGGTGTTCTTGGCGCAAGCTGGATACTACCTGTGTACAGTTCTTTAATTCAGCCTATTACTGAGGCTGCTACAGGCATTTCAAGGTAATCACAGGATATTAATCTATGATACAATACTTCAGCAAAAAAAATTTAAAATATCCATGAGGAGAAAAATATTAACATGTAAATGGACTTCATTTTGACCAAGGTGATGGCAAAGGAAAGGTAATTTATACATAGCTGGATAAAAGGTGGTTTTGAAATTCAGATGTGCACCACAGGCAACACAAAGGGAAAATAACTGCAATTCTGGAAGTTTTGAGCTGCTGAGATGCTCCATGACTGACACACGGAAGACAGAGAGGGCAACGGTCTCCCGTGAGTGCTGGTGTAGGTGTATATCCAGAGTGTGGCAGTGGATGGTGAGCTGGGAAGGTTGGAGCATTTTGCCTCAATATTAGGCTCAAGGGCACAAGGGAGCACAAGCCCTCAGCCATACATGGAGAATGTGTGAATCACAGCCTCTCCCAAACTCACCCGATTCAGTTATTGTTCAGACTCCCTACTCCAGCAGAAGGCACGGTGCATCATTTCTGGCTGCTGTTTGGGCACTAGGACTGCAAATGAATGATTTCTCAGTCTCTCGCCATACTGCTACTGCATTTCTTAAAGGATTATTTAGGCCTTTCTTTCTCTTTCTTTCTTTCTCTCTCTCTCTCTCTCTTTCTTTCTTTCTTTCCCTTTCTCTCTCTTTCTTTCTTTTCTTTTTCTTTCTTTTCTTCTTCTTTCTTTTCTTCCTTCCTTCCTTCCTTCCTTCCTCCCTTCCTTCCTCCCTTCCTTCCCATTCTTCAGCAGGAATGAATCTTTGTTCACACCTTAAGGCTGCCCGTTTTCACTTCCAGCATTTGATGGAAGGTCTTTACTTCGAATAGGTTGGAGATAGAGTTGGCACTGCTTTTAGCATCTTTTCTAAATTTTTGCCTAATACTGTGTCTAACCTCTACCTGAATTCTTCTTNGTGCTGGACTCTTCTCCCAAGAAACTAGCGACAGGACGAGAGGAAATGGCCTCAAGTTGCGTCAGGGGAGGTTTAGATTGGACATTAGGAAGAATTTCTTTACTGAAAGAGTGGTTAGGCATTGGAACAGGCTGCCCAGAGAGGTGGTGGAGTCGTCTACCCTGGAGGCGTTCAAAAAAGGTGTAGACGTGGCACTCCAGGGGCTAGTTTAGGAGTCATGGTGGTGTTAGTTGATGGTTGGACTTGATGATCTTAGAGGTCTTTTCCAACCTAATGATTCTATGATTCTATGATTCTATGATTCTTCTTAAACTGTATGCATCCTGAGCCGTAGTACACATGCATTTGTTGCTAAATGCCTTCTCTCCTTCCTGGGATGACACCCTTTTCATAAACCACCTTCTTACCCCTTATTCTGTAAACTGATTTGCATTTCTACATTCCTGCCTACGTGAAAGCTGTTTATTTCACTCACAATGTTGTTAGATAAAATTTGATGCTATTTATTTGGGTTTTATAAAAAATATTTCCTCCTGTTCTAATGAAACTGTTTCCTTTTAACACTTTAGCAGTTAAAAACACTTGCTGAAGTCTGGTCTCAGAAAAGAATAAAAGAGGAGCATACTTGGACGAAATATCATGCAGAACATCCTCCTTGTCCTCCTAGTAGGATCCTGCATGCTCTTGCCAATTCAACTGCACTGTCTTGATAGAGTTCCTGTAATTAAATAAATCCAGGAGCAGCTCTTGAGTTGGAAATTAAGGGGTTTGGGATAAAATCCTTCTCAGTCTTATTTGCCCTTGTGCAAAGTGGGGGCAGTGCACATGCTAACACCAATGCAGCTCCGCAGCACACCAGGACAGGGAGCATGCACCGGGACAGGGCGCATATTTGTGCCTGCGTAGTAGCCCTCAGTGGCGATTTCCTTAGTTGTCCCCAAAAGCTGCAGAGACAGGTGTGCTCAGCTTGGGCTGAGGCCATGCACGGCAGAAGGTTAGATGGTCCTGACACCCCAGCTGTCCTGTGATTTCTTTAGTGAAGTAAGCAGTGAGACTTCACCATGTAACTTCAAAACTCCATTTTATGATGAAGTTGAATGAAGCAGACTTTTTTTGTATTGAAAAACAAGTTCAGCAAATGTATTGCAAAGTTGTCGTGTGTCCACACACTTACACAGTACCTCTTAGAGGGGATTTTGTTGACCATTCCCAAACTTGCAGAGATATGCACGTAGCAACTTTGGCTGAGCAAAAAAGGAACAAATAGCAGAAAGCTACAAGGTCCTTTACAGTAATGGCTGATTTTTCTGTTTCACAACATATAGCAATTAAATCTTCCCATCTTGTTAGTGTTACCTTGATGATAAATAATCTATAGTATTCTTACTTTGTATGATACTGTCCTCTTAAACCTCCATTGCATTATAAGACAGACATTCAGGCACACACAAACTTAAGTCTACTACAAATTTTCTATCGAGTCCCCCTGCTAGATAAAAAGATTGGAGCTGCCATTGATTGAATCCATGCTGGATTTCTCAGTTTGAAAGACAGTTCACAAAGCACTGCACTGTTCAATTGTGTGGTTTAGGCATATCCAGAATTGCCAGCTCATCCTCTGAATTCAGATCTATGGTCTCATGTGGAATCAAATGTAACACAATTAACTTGAAGCTTCTTCTGAATTTTGAAAATGTATTATCTTTTATGTTTTATCAAGATACACTTTATTTTTTATTGACTCACTTTGTCATCACACAATTTCTAATCTCAGCCTTTGTAGTTTTTTTCACCTCTTCCTTGCTCTGGAATATCATTGTCTGTAACATTTGTCCTAGGCAAACCCTCCAGGGCTTCACATTGTCCCTGCTGGCACTCTGAGAGTCAGCGTGACTGACTTTCCCAAGAGCTTTCTGAATCACAACCCTTGCACAGGCAGGGTTAAAAGGTTGTCTGGTAATTTCTTCCCACACCCAGCTTAATTTGGCAGAAAAGATCTTTGGTATCTGGGACTGAAAAAGACGTTTGGTGGATTTTGCTATATTTCATCAGTGGTTGTCAGGAGATATTGTAATTATTAGGTGGCCTTTGAAGCCTAAAGGACTAATGCTGACCTGCACGTTGCTCACCTTTCTGTCACTGTAGTGCTGAACCCATTTTTGGCTCTTGATTTGCAGGATACTATCATGGATGCAATGAAAGTGGACTTAGGATAAAAAAAACCCCAATGCTTTCTAACTTGCCTTTTTTTACAGATTATAAATTTTGTTGGCAAGGGAGTGGTATGAATGTAATACATGTAGATATCTGTATGAGACATGACCTAGCATAACATTTTCACTAAGCAGCTAAAGAGACGCCAACATCATGCATCAAATGGACTAACCGCTGGTGGATCTCAAGATGAAAACTGGGAACCTTTGTTAAATAGGCCTATTCCTAAGGAAATTAGTTAGTTCTTTACTGTTAAAAATATGGGTAATAAAAATGGACACTTTCTTAAAAGTTATGTGTTAGGTCAATAGCAGTTGGATTTTAAAGAAAGCATTTAGGGAAATCCTAAACCTTGCATTACGGAGAAGACTAGATAACAGAATGGTCTCCTCTGGCCTTCAGATCTATTAATCTCATTCTTACACTGCATAGAGAGCCTGGCTGATCCAGCCTCACTGAAGTCAGTGCAAACCTTGTGTGAATTTCAGTGGGTCACGGATTGATTTCTAACATCTGGTTTATGTTACTTAGGTTGTAAACTCTCTGAGGCACTGGGATTTGAGAGTCTTCATTCATAGCATGCTGAGTACAATGGGGTCCTGGCCAACAGTTAGTATAGCCCTTGTGTTCACTTTGCTTTTACAGTTGGTGAAAGCTTCATCAAGATGGGATTCTTTTAGCTTGATGCTACTCCATTATAAATCCAGATTCACACCTTAGTTTACAGAATTTGTGTATCTGTCAAAGATATATATTCAATGACACATTTTTGGCATAGGATAGTCCTCTGCAGTTTCTTGTCCATTTCTATTCCAAGCCATAACCCAGTGTTACTGGGCAGCTTTAACTGCACCTATATGAGGTGATGTGTTGTGCTTTGAACTGTGATTTTACATTGCCACTTTCACTGTCTGGAAAGTTTGTATTTTTCCCCCAAAATTTTTTGTAGTGGTCATATGGTGGCTCTCCTCTCTCTTATGATTTGTGCTAGCATACAGAGATCTCTGTGCTGTACTAATTTTATGCTATTTTGGTTTTTCCTTATGTCTTTCCTTTCACTGTAACCTCTCCCACCCTATTTAAAATCCTGCTTTGCAAAGAATGTATGTGCCATCTCACTGAAATCAGTAAAGTTCTGCACTGGTTGCACCTTCTCATCATAGGCTCCAGACCACAGCCTGTCTTGACTTTTGATTGACTCATTTATTTCTCTGTGCTGCATTTCTGTGACTTTGCTGTTTCTCTGTATGTGTATAAAAATTAAGTATAACTATTGACATAGAAAAAGAGAAAAGTGCATGTATGTGTATGTGCACTGATTACCACTGCATCTGAATAATTAACAAAATTCAGACTATGAACCCATGTGTCTCTGGAGAAAGATGCCCTTCCTCCAGGGAGGAGGGGATGGAAAAACAGAGCCTATTAAAGCACTTGGCCATTCTGTCACCTCTGTCACAAATCAGTCATGCATGAGATGTCAAGCTGTCACAGTTTTGTGACACTGGCACATACTTAAAACATGTTTGAAATATCAAGCATTTGAGAAGTCTTGCTGAAGTCGGAGAGAGTAATTACGTATCTGAAGCCGTCTACGTGGTTCCTTGGGCCATAGTGGCCTGAAGGTGCATTTGCACCGTAGCTGTTGTACTAAACATATGCTGGTCATACACGAAACTCCTAGCAGTTCCTTCAGTGTCTCAAAGGCCCATGCTGTCCGCAGCAGACAGCATGAATTTGCTCTGATTTTTTTCCATTTGAAGTTCCCACCGCTGCACCCCGCCAGTGGAGCCCTGCAGCAGAGCAGCCGTATTTTGATTGCTGGGACGTGGGGACCTGATCTGGACAGATTTCCATGATGCCTTGTAAAAGCACCCGAAGCCTGTCCACAGCAGTGTTTGCTCAACTTTAAGCACCAACGCTGTTTCCGCATTGCTAAAACAGCTCTAAAACTTCCCACTGCAGAGAAAGCCGGAGACACTGGGCTTCCTCACCCATCTTCCCTGTCACACATTGCAAGGAAACAACCTTTGCCTGGGGCTCCTATTTTCACATCCATTTGTGACTCTGTTAGTCCTCCCACTGCAACAGAAAAAAACCCCGCCAGAACCCAATTTTAGTCACTTTGTACACTCCAGATTCATCCAAATATTTCTCCTTTCTATTCTGCATCAGTTTAGGTTTCTTATTGGGAATTAAGTCTTTCCCGTACTCCCCGAATCCCCAAGTCCCTGTAGACTGGCTCATATTTTACAGTGACTTAATCGATGCTTAATAGAAACTTCCCCTCAAAATATGTGAGATACAGTGTGTGGGAACACAGACCACCTTGCAAGAGACCCAAATTAAATAAAAGTACCAATTCACATGTAATGACTGCATACAATTCTGGAAGCTTTGCAATTATTTCTTCCAAAAGTGGAAGAAGATATGCAAGCTTAAAATGGCAGACAATCAGTTTATGCAAAATATCTGTTAGGCTGCCCAGGGAAATCTCAGAATTCTCCTCACAAATATAAGTAAAAACCACAATTATACATTAATATAAACCCTGTGCTGAAGTCAACTCACAATTTAAAATACTGTGCTTCATAATAATAAAACATAAAGAAATATGGGCAAATCAGGCATTTAATAGACCGGCAATTGTATTTTAATTAGGTTGTGCATTTATAAAATGACATAAAATCATCTCCAGTGAATAATTAATTTTAAAAGGGCTAGTTATATGTATAGTACTTAGAAATAACTCTGCAGTTTTTAGAAAACTGTTACTATGGAAGGAAATGCTACTGTGAGGTTCTTTTACTCTTCATCCCATTCTTTCCAGTATTAAAACAACTGGAGCCTTATATCATAGAATCATAGAATCATAGAATCAT
>WAAD01003629.1:18253-34691 GCA_013389945.1 Fregata magnificens | reverse complement strand
GAGGCAGATCATGTAGGAAGTGTGTAGATGACTTCAGAAATCTCCATGTAGGTTAAAGTATGAACAAAGCAAAATCAAGATCTGCAACCCTAATGACTGAAAAATCATTTGGTGGGTGATACTGTACTAAGGATAATTATAGAGAGTCCATGCAGCCAGCAAATTCCCAACTTAGTTACTGAGGCAAAAGAGTAATACCCTTTCATGATATGAAAGTGTTGTCATGGAGAAGTGCATTCCTTTGATTTTGTTCTGTGCCGCTCGCTTTTCCTTTGAATTTATCATTGTTTAATTTTTCATCTTTCCTGAAAAACTCCAGGATTTTTTATTTACTGCCTTACTACAGTATCACCAGATTGAAATTCTTCCTGTTTCAGGAAGATAAGCTGAACTTTTTTAGTTTGACAAGTAAGGACTCTGGATGTACTGCAGGTTGCTGTGCAGGTCTTCCAAAGTACTTTCTGACATCTTGCATGAAAAAGATGGGCACTGATCTTGAACAAACAGCTAAAAAAAACCCCAAACCCTTTATTCTCCCTCTAGCCCCAAACTGCTTAAAAGTGTGGAGGAGGGACAGTTGAGGGTACAGCACACTGAAAGGAGTTCTTCAGAATAGTGAGCAAAAACCCCATAATTATTTGTGGGATGATCACTTTGCAAGTGGCAGTGATCTTTGCATTGGCAAGAAGCAGTGTGTTGTGCTGCATTTCCCAGGAGTCCCAAACAGACAGATCCCCTCTGGGGACCAGCTGTGGAATTGATTCAGAGGAAGAAGAATCTTTGTATGCCCACAGTTTGTAAGTGGAGGCTTCAGGCCTTAGACTTGGTTGTTTATCCTGCCGACCTCACCCACCCTGTGGAAATAACACCACATAGATATATATGCTGGATTTCAGTAAGATGTGAAGAACCACTTGAAGGAATATTTGTTCTGGTGGTCAATCCAAGAGATCTGTTTTAGGGAGCTGACAGACTACAGGTAATCATTCTTTGGTTTTGTTGCAGTGCTTTAGCAAGGGTTATAAGTACAAAGAAATTATCGGACTGAGTGCTTTCTTTTTTCTCTTTCTGAGCAGCTGTAATATGTGGTCCATTAATTGAAATTTAATGTTTCTTCCCGTAGCTGATCGAGAATTCATAGAATCTAGGAGGAGAGCGCTGAAGCGTTTTATAAACCTGGTGGCTCGACATCCCCCTTTTTCAGAAGATGTGCTCTTGAAACTCTTTCTGTCATTCAGTGGCTCAGTGAGTACTTGTTAGCAATAGTCTTGAGTTTCCATATCTTCCTATAACTGCCTTGCTGGGCACAGAGTTCAGAATTGCTTTTGACCTGCACATTGTTGCTCCCTGTGATGAGGAGAAATTTCTCTCAATAGGTTTTTCTTCCAGTGGAAGGTAATTTCACTCAATGCTAGGAGTATAGTATTTTGAAAACGATAACTGTTCTTAGGGGAATACATATTATGCTTCTCCTTGTATTAAACCTAACCTGGATAAAGCTGTATCTGCTAAGTTGTGCCTTACTATTGCAATATATCTGAGACCTGCGTGAACTGCCTGTGTGTTACTTAGTTCTTTCATGCTCATTTGATTCTGTATCTTCTCCAGGATGTACAGAATAAGCTAAGAGAGTTGGTCCAGGGAGTAGGAGATGAATTTATGACCTGCAGATTAGCTACCCAGGCCAAGGTATGTATATGAATTTCTTGCAACATATTATTCTGGTTTAAATGGCTCTCTCCTCCAGGTGGATCAGTTACGGCATTTGTTGAGTGATGGAGACCTTAGGTAGGAGAGAGTTGTTTCCAAAGTTTGAAGGACTTTTAAACTTTTTTTAATTTGATCAAAAAGATGAAGTAAATATTTGACTCTTAAGGGCCTGATATTTCTAGCTAAATGCTGATTCATTAATATTAGGACTAAACAATGAATCCTGCTCAGAACATGTTTCTCAGCAATTACTTGTACTTGCATAAGAAACAAATGCACATACTGCACAGTTTAAAAGCTAATATCTAGATTGATGTCTTCCCCATGTGTTCATGCCCTCATTTTGTCTGTCGTCCTCTCCCTGTGGGAGGGTAATTTGGACTGTTATAGAGAAGTTAGTTATAAGTTCTCCATATATCTGTTTATGCCAGTGATTAGTGCCACGGCAAGTTTTAAATATACATTCACTGTGTTCATTGAGCAATTTTAAAGCAAGTTTTTGTTCAGGTTCCTGCAATGCTAGCAGAAAGTTTTGCAACTGGAGCTTAATTCAGGCTTTTACCGGCGATGCACAGGTCAAGAAGAGCTGAAGTTTCAGTACATGCTTGACTTTGCCAGGCTGGCAGTTACTAGTAGCTTCAGATCAGAACCTGTGAGCTTGAAACCTCACAAAACCATTTTAACTGCATAGCAGAATTGCAGATTTTGCCAACTCTGTCTACACCCGGTATTTGAACCTGTATTTGTATGACATCTGACTTGGACACCTAAATTGTGAAGCTAATTTCTTCAGGGTTGTTACAGCATGGCATGAGAGAGCGAGCGCAAGAGGGAAACCTGTCTCTCTCTGCTGACTGTATGGTGTGCCCACAATTAACGTATGTGAATGGGCCTCTGATTTGTCCACTAGTAATCTCTTTTGCACTTCTTCAGGACTTCCTTCCAGCTGACATACAGGCCCAGTTTGCTGCCAGCAGGGAGCTCATCAGAAATATTTATAATAGCTTTTATAAGCTTCGGGACCGTGCGGAGAGGATAGCTTCTCGAGCCATTGATAATGCCTCAGATCTTCTCATATTTGGAAAGGAGCTAAGGTAGGTTGGGAGGAAGAGGATTTGCTAATGAGAATGTTTCTGCTGTTGTTTCAGAACTCAAGACTATTGTAAGGTTTACCTGCAAATGGTCTGGTAAGAATGGGTATTTCAATGGATGCTGTAGGTCATAATAAAATTTTTCCTACTATAAAAGAACAAAACGCATGCTTTCCACTAAGGTTGCATTCCATAGAGCAAGAGAAAAGAAAATACAAAAACCTTGACATTCAGGTTTTATGGTCTCTTCCCCCAGCATATACACAGCTCTGCATTTGTGATTGTACAGTAGTAGCTCAGCACTGCAAGCTATTTAGCCAGATTTGAAACTCTGAATTGCTCTCTGCAAGTAAGTGTATCTACTTAGCAGAATTTATCTCCTAGATTTGAATACTACTTATCTCCTCCTAGTGCTTTGGGCTCAGACACTACACCGCTTCCTTCCTGGGCTGCTTTGAATAATAGCACATGGGGGACTCTGAAACAAGCCTTGAAGGGTCTGTCTGTTGAATTTGCACTGCTGGCGGATAAGGCTGTGCAGCAGGTGAGTTCTTTACTTCTTTTTTTTTTTTTTTTTTTTTTTTCCTTTTTGTAAAATAAAGGAAGTGCATTGCTGTGTTAAGTTTCATCTTGAATTGTGAGCTCTGTGGACATAGGCACTTAGAGAGTTAAAAGGGAGATTGTAGTCCAAACTCACATCCTCAACCACCAGCCTGCTTGTTCAAGCTTGAGTGAAAAACCTGGACTGTGTTTAAATGGGAAAAAATATAATGGGCAAGGGAAAGGAGGGCACAGCCTGCATTCTTTTTTCATTTCAAATGGTTATTGGACAAGTTAAGTTGTACTACTATACTGAGCTGTCCAAAAGTCCTGCATTCTGTCTTATTAATGTGCTTCAGACAATCCAGAAGAACTTATTTCTGAATCAAATTTTGATATTTCATGTACTTAAACATTACATGAGAGTCATTCAGACAGAAGCATCATATTCCTGTGTAAGTGTGCAGTGTGATAATGACTGTTAGAATAATGTGAGAACATGACAGTCTGGAAGGAAAAGTAATAGTTTTGTCTTCGCTTCTCTTCATCTCATTGTGTTAAAATACTCAGCATGCTTTTATAGATCAGACAGACCAGGTCTTTTTCTTCAGAGTTTATGCTCCAGAGAGCTCTATTGATACAGGAAGAAAAGACAGTATTTAGTAAAACAAAAAAAACAAGTAGTGTAATTTGGCTTGGTGTCTCATGTCTGCCTTCTGGTGCATGAGCTATTATGGGGCACATGCAGGTATTTATAGCTTTAATGGATTAGTTATCTTGTAAGAAGGGGAGATGAAAGATTAGAGGAATCTGCAAGAGCAAGAAATTCCAGGCAGAGAGAGCTGAAAGGACTGACACACAGGACTGAAACTAACTCCTCTTGTTATAATGATCAGTCAATTGGAAAAGCTGTTCCTGCTCCAGTCAGATCTTTGTTCTGCGTACTGAAGACTGAACACTCCAGTGCCATCTGAAAGATTTTTGATGCAGTTGTGTAAGCGTTGATGTGCCCTGGAGAATACAGTGGAAGGCCTGCATGGTGTAAGGATGTGAAGAACTGTGATGTCGGTTCTTGCCAGGCGTACACAAAATGTACTTTTTCCTTGTTTTCTAGGGTAAACAGGAGGAGAATGATGTGGTGGAGAAGCTGAACCTTTTCCTGGATTTACTCCAGTCCTATAAAGTGAGCTCTGCTGTTCTCCTGCCAGTGAGAAAGTTGTTTAGAGCAAGCTTGTGCTCTTTAGAGGGTGTAATGCCAGCTGGATGGAAAACTGTCTGGGAGGCCAGTTCAGAGGCGAACTGGGCATCTGGCAGAGGGAGGGGAGTGGCTGTTGGCCGTAGCTAGCTCTATAGCCTTTCTGATCAGCTCATCTTCTGATGAGAGTTTGCCAAACAGCAAACCCTGCAAGGAATTTAAAAATATGACTGCTTGAATTATATGGATCAGCTAACTTTTTTCCAGATTTGGCTGCTTTTGAGTCAAAGCAGTGAATTAGATGGCCACTGATTTGTTCATGGAGACATGAATTCAGTTACAAATGAAAGAATTTTTGTTAATTTTTGGTCAAAGGCCTGTTTTTTTAGAAGCACCTACTGAAAATGTATGTGGCAGCCTGTCCTGACATGCCCAGGCCTGGACTGAAATAGAAGGGCACTGGCAAGCTCTTACCACAGTTAATTGCCAGCACTTAATATCGAGAAGGGCACAAAAAATAAAAGGCCTGATAAGATCCAAAATGTTGGCAGAAGTGATGCTCCAGATTGCCTCTTAAGCTCACTGGTCTGGGTCCAAGCAGTTTTGTTTCTTGAATTCTTAGCTGCCAACATTTTTTTGACCCTCTTGAAAACAAACAAACAAAAATCTGCAGCATAGAAATTACATAAAGCGTGACTATGTGTTTGTGTTCCTGATGTACTTGGCTTGTGTGCTTGCTGTCTCTTAGCTTCCACTAAGTACCTGTTTTTTTCCCTTTCCCTTAAAGGACCTGTGTGAAAGACATGAGAAGGGGGTATTGCACAAGCACCAGCGAGCATTGCATAAGTACAGCATGATGAAGAAGCAGATGATGAGCGCCACTGTGCAGAACAAAGAACCAGAATCAGTGGAGCAATTGGAGTCTCGGATTGTGGAGGTATGGCAGATGCCTGGGAGAGCAAAGGGTGGTACTGGACTCCTGTAATGGTGCTGCTATGTAGCTCAGTCATATTTGCAGAAAGCCATTAGACCGAAAGGGTAACCTGTACTTTGGGTAATTTGAGCTATCTGCTGTGCTACAAGGAAAATGTGTTTATTTTCCTCAACACTTATTATTGGATCTTTGGCAACATGTCATTTGCAGGAGCTATGGAAAGCAACAGTCTGCATGATGGAAAGTGCAGTTGCTGTCATATCAAATGGGTCCAGGAACTGCCTTTTTAGGTTTTTGTATGTGTTTGGATTGCTAGTATGGTGAGGAATGCTGTTCTTTCCTGCTGCAAGTGAACGTCCTTGGCACCCCTCTTCCTGGCAATGTGTTTCACCGAGTTCCTCTTCTTTCAGCAAGAAAATGCTATCCTAACCATGGAGCTGCGGAATTACTTCTCTCTGTATTGCCTGCATCAGGAGACACAGCTTATCCACATCTATCTGCCTCTCACATCTCACATTTTGGGGGCCTTTGTCAACTCCCAGATCCAGGGTCACAAAGAGGTGAGTTCTTCTGAACTGTATTCTTTTTCCCAAAATATGAATGAGAATTTGAATGCATTTGTTTTCACCAGTGGGCCTTCCTCCTCTAATCATCTGTCTTAGCTGAGCTCTTTCATAACTTCTTAAGACATCATCTACGGTCTTTCCAGTTTCGGGTGAGGATCAGGGCTGGCCTCTAACCCCTCTAAAAGACTGTATCTTCTTGCAGCAAGTTGCTGTGTTTTTCCTTTTTTTTCTTCTTCTCTCATCTGCAGGTGGCCCTACCCTACAGGTAGTTGAAGAAGACCCAACCATTAAATAACTAGCTAATCTGTAATGAATGATGTGTGTTTGCTAGATGAATCTGTTTTTTTCTTGTGCCACGCAGAAATTATATGACAAGGAACAACTTCCTTGGTTTTGCTCTAAATCCAAGAGCTCCCTGTTGTTAACCCGTAAATGTGACCTTCAGCATTCCCCATGTACAGACTTTCTTGCATTTGTTATATTACAAAAGTCTTTCCTCCTTCAGCTCCCTTCCTTCCCTTCAGTGAAGGAATTTGACCAAGGTATGGGAAATCTCCCTTCCGTGCATGCTCAGTAAAAGGCTGAGAGAGCTGCATTATAGCACCAGTCTAAAAGGAACAATCTGGGTCCGCTGGACTTCCCCAAAGTATTTCAGCAAATTTGTGTTGTGCTTTTGAGTACTCTGAAACTGCTGCTAAAATACAGTGTGGTGGGATGACTACCTACCATGTTGTCATGTCTGTTTTCTCTCCTTTTCCACTCACAGATGAGTAAAGTTTGGAATGAATTGAAGCCGAAGTTGAGCTGCCTCTTCGTGGGACCTAGCAATATGCCAACTCCACCATTGTCACCTCCAGAGGGAAACTTCTTCTCCAATTAATGCTCTGAGCATCTAGCATGGAGCAAGAAGTGCAATCAAGGAAGGGGTGGGCCTTCTACCTCCAGATGTTAGAATGAATCCTCCAAACAGCTATTATTTTTAATTTTTTTTTATACCGCTGCTTTGAGCTGCTCTCTGATTTAGACAGACTGGATGTGGGGCAGAACATACAGATACAAAGACAGTCTCTTGATTTTGAAATGCTCTGGGGCAGAGCTTATGTTCATTATCCTGCAGACACTCCTCATGGGGTCAGGATGTGACCTGGTGCAGTGAGTGCTGCAGCGGTGTTGCTGATGCCTCTGCATCTTGTACTAACAGTCCTCCGATAATGTTTATCTCCATACATGCTGACACATCTCTGCACATCTCTGAAGTGCTGAAATGAACAGGATATCTGAAGCACTTGCTTGTAGTAGAGATGGATTGTCTTTTAAGCTGGGGAGGGCCTGTGTTCAGGACGTATGTGCATAAGGAAAGCTGAAAGCCATCCCCCATCCCGTTGATAGGTGTCTGGATTTGATTTCTTACCACTAGACCTTAGCGCAAACTACATGAATGAAGTGACTGGATTCGCTAACCCAGCTGGGTAGGGGTCAGTGCTGCTGTGTGACAGTAATTTTCCCAGTGAGGCTAGGCAGACTGTATTGTCAGTGTGTTTCAGTTCACGGTTGTAGGGCAGCCTAGGGACTTGCTCATGTTTTTCAGTTTTGGGCCAAAGATGACTGGGCTCAGGAACTCAGAGGCGTTTGCCTGGCATAAATGAGAAAATAATTGAATAAAACACTCCTTAATTGTAAACCACTCATACTATACCAGCAGAACAGCTACAAGGTAGCTTGTTTATTTTCTTCTGGAGGTTCTGACATCCATCTGTTGAGTAGCTGTTTAGGACTATAGGAGAGCTGCTGACCTGAAGGCTGGTGTTTTCTTTGTTCTAATATCAGATGAAGTATCCTGTTATACCAGCAGGCTGGGACACAATGCTGATAAAATTCATTAGCAAAAAAAATTAGTATTTATCAGGATGTTACTGTCATTCTTTTTTCTGGCTCTGGGTAGCATTGGAATGTGTTTGTGAAGGAGGGAAGACAATTAAGTGACAGTTCTTTCTCTAAAAATAGCACGGTCCTTGGTAATGGGGTTTTCAGAATGATTTGTGATTGTGATAAAGGGACTAAACATTCTCCATGTTTCACTTTGTATCTCTGGTGACTTTTCCTCAGGAGGCAAAGGGTAGGGAGAGGAGAACTTCCATGTCGTGTTACCTTAGGGGAAATTGTGCATATCCTCCAGAGAAACTGATAAGTGAAGAAACTGCAAACGTATGCAGCAAAACTCTATGTGAACAGGACTCCCCTGAACGAAACTTCTCTGGGGCCAAAACAGCTAAACAGCTGCCACAGGGGAATTTGAGACTTGGCTTCTTAGCATTTTCTTTGAGTGGGTAAAAAGGAAGCACGTTAACCAGGGTGAATGCTCGCTGTCAAACTGGAACCGTTACAGTATTTTCCCGTTGGGAAACTTCCCCATTAGCAGGAAATATATTTAAATCCTCCAATCACAAAAGCTGTATTCTTTTTTTTCCCTTTTTTAATTTAGAAAATTCAACGCAACATGAAGCTCTTCCTAGTCCAGGTGGAAATTATGGGTTAGTTTCTTCAGCTAGGAGCAAGATAATAAGGTACTTGCCCAGTTTCATGAGGCTGGCATAACCATTACACACACCCCTGAAAATGTGGTAAAGCGCACTTACGTGGGTGAATTTCTCGGGTGCTGGGCCTTAAGGAGTGTGTAGGGAGTCTATTTAACAACCTTGCTCAGAATGCATTATTAAGAGCTTTTTATAGCAATTCAGATGTTAACTCTCTTCTGAGTCTTTCCTCCTGCATATTGGCCTTGTCCAGTGAGACAGATTAACTGCAAATGGCTATGACAGATTTGATTGTCTCTCCTGAAGATTTCCAAAGTGATGCAGAAGAGATTCTGCTCACAGGCCAGAGAAAAGCGGCTGGGGAGGGAAATGTTTCTACAGTACAGTAACAAAGAAGATATCTCAAGAATGGCAGAAAAGGTTTTTCTGCTTGACCTTTTCCAGATTAGGAAGATAGTTTGTGGTTAAAGCACATTACCATATTTTCAAATGCTCTTCACTCCTAGCATCTTTAGAAGGTGCTAGCTGGTTATGGCCTGTCATTTGCTTAGTCTTAGTACCCATCCTCCCTCATTTAGCCTTGTTTGCCTGATGTAGTGAGCAGTCAAATTGAGAAAATACTATATGTTTTGGGGCAAGATCTCATATCTCTACGATGGATTTTCTGTGTAACTTGTCTGGCTGGGGTAGATGGCTGGGCTATGTTCTGTAGGAGCACTTGCAAAGTATTAGCCTGAATGGAACTTTGCACTTCTCACATTTAGAAAAAAGTTACAATTTTGGACTTTATTTAAAAACAAAAACCAAAAAAACAAACATCAAAACCGCATTTGGGCTTCAGACTAACTCCTCTTTCCTGTTCTCCTTCAAAGCAAGAATTCTACAGTCCAAATGCAGAGACTGTAATAATGATAAACACAGACCACATGACCTATAAAGAAACTGGAATTATGTTGTTTTGAGAAAACACCCATTCCTCCATTGTCAGCCCTTGCCTCTTTGAGGAGAGCAGTTTTGGGGGTGGGGTTTTCTTGTTTTGATTTTACTCTGTTGACCTAGTATTTTGAGAAGAGAGGCCTAGTATTCTCAAAGCTGATACAGCTAATGGCACTTTCAGAGTTTATTTCATACTGGAATGTCAAGCTTCTGTCTCATTTTTAAACACGTGCATGCACCCTTAGTTTGCAAACCTTATTTTTGGGAGACTGGTCAGTGTGCAAATAGCACTGTTATGTTTACCTCAATATGTGAGGGATTTCCTTACTGTATTTGTTCTGTTTAGTTTAGGTATCTGTCAGACTTGGTGAGCAGCGCCAAGTACGGCTTCCTTCCTCTGGGGGAATGCAGCAGGGAATCAATTGTCTGTCTACCCTAGTCAGTGTAGGGGAAACAGTTCTAGTTACCTCCATGCTATTGCCTTCTACAGTAAACAGCCCAGCTATAGGCAAGGGTGAGAACAAGACTTAATGAAGTTAGTTCCATTGCTGGTAGCTGGGTAGATTGCAATAAACACTAAGCAAACCAGAAGGCTAATTGAAGAGCGCATGCTGCCTATCCAAGAACTGATGCTCCTGTAAGATGTAGCGCCAAAGAGTTAATGTGCCTTCTTGAATGGAAGCTTTCTGTGTATTGCTTGAGCTCATGGGGACTTCCGTGTGTTCAAAATAGTAATGATAGAAAAGGCCTCCAATCTTTCTGTCGGTGTCTCTCTCAAAATCTGTTGTGGAGGTACTAGAGTAGTAAATAGCTGAGAACTTGAAACTTTGCCTGAAAAATGTTTTGTCAAAAGGGCTATATGTTTTTGTCACTCCTGAGGTCTCCTCTGCTTCAAGCTGTGAAGTGGCAGTATACAGGCTTTTTGACCAGTATTCGTGTGTTGAAAGGCTTTCCAAACTATATTTACAATACAACCTTAATCTTTGATACTTCTTTCCCTCTCCTTCCCTTTTCCTTGCAAGTTGCTCCTCCCAAGTGGTAACATGTTTTCAACAGTGCCTTGCTGCATTCCAGTGCTTTTGCTCTTCTACTTTGATCATGCAAGGGTGTAATTCCTGGAATTTGTAACAGGCTAATTTACAGTCTTCAGTTTGTGCTGTTTCCTAAAAGACAAAGGTCACCAGCTGGGGACAGAACTTATTTGAAACATGTCAGTCTCCACAATTGCAGTGGGAGCAATGAAGTCACTACTCTTTGACATGAGCTAAAAGTCAGTGCTGGTAAAAGCGTCTTCGTAAAAGGATGGAACTGGCTGCAGAAGAGGGGATAGCAAATAGCAGTGCAAGCCTGAGCTGTGCTTGTTCTTTTCCTACCTAAACTCCTGGAGGAACAGAAAGTCATTTGTTCTCTTTCACCATGCAATTTACAGTTTCCACCAGGAAATAAGTCAAGATAACTTAACAGGTATCGGCTGCCAGTCACTCCCTTTCCTACCACGCAGCAAGGTCTTATATCCTGTTACAAGCTACCTGTCCCCTTTGTGCTTATTTTCTCTCCTCGACTTGCCTCAAGCCATTCTCTCCATTAGAACAGCCAGAAACCCTTACTGCTATGTCAGACGCAGAGGTATCAAAAACTCTGTAAATAACTTGGTGTGCAGCACAAAAGGAAGAGTCTATGGTGTTAACTCTTATCGTCTAACTCTGAGCTGTGGCTTGCTGAGCGTATGAAGAAGGGCATTTTTGAGTGGTATAAATTATTCAGAACTGCTAGAGGGAGACAAGAAGAAACAATCTTGTTCGGAGGGTGTGAATTTTGCCTGCCTGGAATATCCTGTATCTTTGCTTTGCTCAAATAGCCTTATGTATGAAGCACTTTATCCAAATGCAGGAATTAAAGAACTATTACTACAGCTGGTAGACTGGAAATGTTTACAGATCCTATATTACATTCCAAGATTCTATCTGTAAGTGTTATATGTGTTTGTAAAAGTGTTTAAAAAAAAAAAAAAAAAAAAAAAACCAAAAAAAACCCAAAAAAATCTTGTGTAAGTTACATATGTGATGTGTTATTTCTCACACAGTTTGATTAAGCTTTTGCTGCCCAGCACACCGAGTTGGGCTGACCTGAATGCTGAACAGTCACCTGCTACCGACATGTGGCAAAGCCTGCAGCCACTAAGTCACTGCACTTTGCAACATGGATTTGCTGAAAGTTGATTTTCTTCAGCATATTTTTACCTGAAGTGGTCAAACCAGTGCAAGTTCATGGCAGGAGCTGCAAGAGTGAAAGCAGGGTTTGAACAGTGCCATACATCTACCTCTGACTTTTGTTTTCTTAACTCCTAGAACCTTACGCTACCTTCAGTGGGAGAATTGTGAAGGGATCTCTACCTAAACTTTTCAAAAGGCTTCCACAGCGCTGGTCAAGCCTCACCTTGTCCCAGGAAGTAATGCTGAGGAGGGAACTGTATAGAAACTGGCATAGAGAAGATAATTGATTGTGCTGTACCACAGTCCATCCACTTAATGTTTTGGCGAAAGGAAGCCTACTCCTGAAAGGCCCTTAAACAGTCTAGAAGGTAGCCAGCTGCTTACAACAGAACAACACATGCTTTTACTAAAAAATATTTTTAATCTCTTAAAAACATTTCCAGCCATGAGGGAAAAACCTAAAAAGTTATCTACCCCTGAAGAAAAGGGTTAACACTAAGTTTTTAATAGTTGTGATCCACTGAAGTATACCACAGCCAGGGACTTCACAGCATGGAAAATCTCATTACTTTTATTTCTGCTCTAAGAAACCCCCTTATTTTCCTTACTTCCCAGTGACCTGGTAAATAAGTCTCCTTTGCTGGAGAGTTGAGAAAGGAGACCCTTCTAAGTAGTACTCATGGTGTTCTAGCCCAATGTGGGCAGCAGCACGTGGGCTGAATGCTTCCGTTTTCTTAAACTTCCTCCACTTCTTTCAGGGTGTGCTCCAGGATAGTGTCTTGTCCCTGGAACTTAAAATAGCCACGAAACAACTTTTTCTGAAGCAGCAGGGGAAACCAATAGACATCATCTGCCCACATGTGATTGAATGGCACCTCATCCAGCTGAAACCACTGTGGACGCATTTCTGGTGGGAGAAAACGAGAACTTTGCGTGAGACTTTCTCTTGGTTTTTTGCTGCCTAAACTTGGAATATCTGTCAACAAGCAGTTTCCCTCTGTAGCCTAGCTGCCTCCCTTCTCAAAGGGGTTTTGGCATGAATAGTTCTGCATTTTTTAAGAGCCATACTGTCTCAGAAGAGCATGCATATCCTTCCTTCTCCTCCACTAGCTACCTACCATCACTTTCTGTTGGCTCTCCATGAAAATGATCTGCTCGGAAAATGTGAACTTCCATGAGTTCAGAGTTGCCTACAAATTCAAATGTGATCTGACCCATCTTCTGCAAGGTGTCCACCGTCAGTCCACTCTCCTCCAGGAGCTCCCTGCACAAGAAATAGATTTCTTTACATGGAAGCGAGCAGTGGGAGAACAAGAAAGCAGTCGTTGGCTTTACTCACACATTCAAAACACTTCCAGTGAAACACGGGTGGAAGCTGCACCTGTAAAACAGAGCAGGGCACAGCCTGCAGAGCAAAGCAGAGTTCTGGCTTCCACCAAACTATTAGCCTACGCACACCACAGTGGAGCCGTGTCAGACTGGCTCGTGTGTTGTTTCAAGCTCTGAGAGGCTGGTAGGAAAATAGTCTATGTTGGAAGGGGAAGATTCAGGAAAATTGATTGTTTAGTATAATTTACACTCCTTGCAACATGATCTTTTCTGAGATTAGTTAGAAGTGTGCTAACGCACTTGTGACTGTAGCTGGATGTGGCTTAAGAACTCTGAGGTACGCTTTATTTAGACAGGCAAAAGGCTTTGCCATCTTCAAGCTAAAGCTTTTAGAATTGTGGGGAAGCAGGTAATAAATACTAGAACATCTGTACTTGCAAAAAAATCAGCTACTTCTGAGGCTGAAGCTTATTACATAACACGATTTGCACGCAGAACGTTAGGAATACCATCTCCCATTCAAATGTCATATAAAAACCACAAAGCAATTGTGTAAACTTTCCATTTCTGCTCCTTGGAAGTACATTTAGCGTAACGAGAGGCTACAAGGCAGGACTTTCAAGAGCACTTTGAGAGACTTGCTGGAGAGCGCTTTTCCATACATCACCATGCACAGCTACTTGAAGCACATTCAATTACTTGCTCTGTTTATGCTACGCACTTAGGGCTTTTTTTATTTTACCTGCCTCTAACAGAATCAGCACAGCTTAAAGTTAGTCATGGTTTTTCTAATGTACAAAAATAAGGAATACTTTGAAACAGTGTATCTTCAGCTAAGGTTAATAGTTAATAATTAATGTAGTTGCATATTTGGCAGTAACTTAACAATTTAAAAATGTAATGGAAATGATCTTTAAGGCTCCAGCTTTCTTTGGCATCAGTTTCATGAATCCCGTCCTTCAAAATTATATTCCAACTTAATGTCTTAGCTAATTTCAGTTTATCTTCCTGAGAAACTATGTTTAAAATAGAAGCAGTTTTCCAGCAACAAAGCTAAAAGCCTCATTTTTACAGGCTGTGATAATTGAACAACAAAGCACAACACTGCTATGGTTCTCCAAGCAATTTATCTGTCAGCTGCTTGGCTCTGTATATAGTAAGGGGAAACTTTAATGGTAGCAAACTGGAAATAATGAACTAGCTAAATGCTCCCCTTACAAGATGTGCCACTGAAGAGCTGTGGGTGCCTAGGTGCTCACAGGAATGTGGTGTACCCAGTAGAGTATAGAAAGCTTACTGATGCAAGAAACTTCTTGTTCATGTTTCAGCCTAATATTTAACTATCTGTGCTGTGAGGACACTTCACACCTTACGCTGCTGCAAACCCAGCTGAGACTGCAACATGGAACCACAGCATAATACCTCAACTCCGAATACAGAGCGGAGGTGGTGCAAGTTAAGTTTAGTTTGGATCCCTGAGGCAGCACTGCAACGGTGTCATTTTCTGCCAGGAAGGTGGGCTGCGTGCCTACCTGGCCCTGGCTCTGGGGACTGCTTCCTGCTCTGTTGACCTCGGCAAGAATCGGTTGTGTCATTTTGCAGTGAACTGCTACCAGCTACGTTGAAAGGGCTGAGGACTGGACTGTTTAACAGCCCACAGCAGCAGGCGCTGGCTGTGCTGTGGCACATTGCACTGAGACCGCTGAAACTTTTACCACTTGATGTCTCGTATGGACTAGAGCTCCATTTTCTAACTCTGGGCTGGCACAGATAAACACACACCTAGGAAATCAAATGCTAAATTAAATCATTAGATTTACACCACAGTCAGTGGCAATGTAAGCCTAGCAAACGGAGGCCTGATTTAAGTAACAAACCTGATCTCCCTCCCTCCACTCAGAGATGATAAATTACACGAAAACCCATGATGTAAGCGTCACGTACGTTAACCCCATGCACTGCTGGGCACACATCTGCTTAGAGGACCCTTCTGTCCCCTGGATTAGCTCACCACAGAACCCAGGCAGTTGCACTGGCACAGCTGAGGAGACAGCTCAGGGCAAAAGCTGTTAGGTAGCTGTTGAGCACACCAACACTGAACTTCCTGCAGGTGCGAGGGCACTTTAGGCATATATCAGAAAGTGAGGAGGTGGCAAAGTGTGGCTTTGTATGACCAACATTCATATAAATAACGAGGTACCTAATTTTTAGAGGAGTTTAGGAATTCAGCTGTGATCATTCTAATGACTAGACAGAAGAAAACTTCAAGAAATCAGTACTAAAAGCTTCAAAAATGGTACTGTACCTCTGTACTGGTGGAATTACATTCGCTAACTCAGCATTAGGGCTTAAAAATGCCGCCACGCAGTCAAATAATAAATTTCTATAGAGCTTTAAGGGACCTCTGAGAATTTCTAATATTTTGTCACTACATTTTCACACAGTACTAAAAATGCTACTGAAAGGTAGCACCTGTTCAACAGCTTCAAAATTTAAACAATAAGCAGTACACTGGCATCAGCTGTAATTCTGCTATGTAGCCAAAATTAAACTCTGCACCTTTCTGAACAGTGCAAGAACTTCTGTCCACCACTAGCTGACTAAGTCTCAGTTTAGATCAGAGTCCAGGAAATGGGAGGGAGGACACTTGCTAACTTCCAATTACTCGTAGACTGGATGACAGTTAAAGATTTGCAGATGACAGGCAACGGGGAGCAATCTCGTTTCTTTGTACATGTGGACAATCCCTCATCACCTACGGAGCAGGTGATTTTCTCTGTTCAGAGATGGCTCACAACTGCACTCGTGGGTAACACACTGGTTACGAGGGCGTTATTGATCAGCCGAGCTGCCGTAACTCCACCTGCAGCCCACCACAAATAGTCTAACGCCTCCACGGCCCAACCTGTGCCCCAACACCCGCCTCTTCCCAGGGCACAGGCCTCACCTGCGAGCAGCCTCCTCGATGCTCTCCCCCGGCTGCACCTTCCCCCCGAAGCCGTTCCACAGCCCGGCTCCAAAGCCGCGTTTCTTCATGCCCAGGAGGACGCGGGGCGGCTGCACCACCAGGACGAGGGTGAAGAGTCTGGATGTGCACATGGCTCCTGGGCGAGAGACGAGGAGGGCATGCTGCGCTGAGGGCTCCCGGCACCCCTCAGAGGGGAGGCCAGGCTGCTCCTCCAGCCCAGGGGGGGCACAAAGCCCCTCACCCCCCCAAACACTCAGCACCTCCTCCCTCAATGCCTGGTCCCCACAATGCCCAGCCCCCAAACCCTTGGTCCCCCAGTGCCTCTCCCAATGCGTACTTCTCTAACACTCCCTGCTCACCCTTGTTCTCCTGCTCTGCCAGCACCCCCTCCCCAAATCCTTGATCCCCCCTCCCCAAATCCT
>WAAD01003625.1:0-23388 GCA_013389945.1 Fregata magnificens | reverse complement strand
CCAACCTTAATGATTCTATGATTCTATGATCAGTAACAATCCCTCTGGCACAGCAAAAGAACAAGAACAAAATTCAACTTAACCTGAAAAGGATCACACAGGCGCACTGCACTGATTCTGCACCGGTTCAGATTAAAGTCAGCATTTAAGTGGGGAAACTGCAAGAATGTCCAACTTTTCACGCTGTGATATCCTAGGACCGTCACGTACACAGGGCTGGGCTGAAGCAACTGGAAAAAGAATAGCTGTGTACTGGTAACACCCAGCCCCATGATGCTCATGCCCAGCAGCACTGACAAGAGCAGGACTGGGTTGGTGGCTGTGCCGTGTTTCAGCTACCTTTGAAGAGACGGACACCAGCAGAAACAAAGCATTTGCGTTTCTGTGAGTGCAGTCATCCCAGGAGAGCACTTCTGAAAGGTTTAGGAAGCCTTCTGATTAGAAGGGAAATTGGAAATCCTAGCTACAGATCCTAGCACATAATAGGCAAAAACCTGCTGTCACCAGAACTATCCATTTAATTTTTTTCACAGCCCTACCAGAAAATGAGTTACACAGAAAAACAGATTAAGGAGAAGGAAGAACAGAAAGGGCTGTTAGTGTGGTCTCACTATCCCCTCCATGGATGCTCCCTGCTTCAGGTAATTCTATCTTTGTCTAAGCCTACCACAGAGAAAATGCTGTGCTTACCTATTTTAACTGTGATTTCTCTTTAGAGGTGACATGACTGGGTTCTGATTTTGATGCATCTTGACACCTATCAAGGCTCCCGATCTTACAAGTAGTGCAAGGTGCCTCTCCCACCCTTTCCAGCTCTGCTTCTTCCTTGAAAACCTGCATCAGATGAGGACTTAGCCCTAAGCCCAACAGCTTAAATTAGTCAGTCCTCCCAGTGAAGGATGATATCGACGCACATTTGGTGGTGGAGGGGTTGAACATCAGTAGTACTCCTTTGCTATTGCAATATAAAAAAAAAAAAAAAAAAAAAAAAAAAAAAAAAAAAAAAAAAAACTAGAAAGCTGGACCAGTCTTGAGCCAGAGCTGAGTGGCTGATCCTTCTCCCCAGGTCCTCTGTCTGCAAGGCTTTGCAGCGTGGGGGACAGCATCCACACCACAGAGGAGCTGGCATGTTAATAACTCGTCTCGTGCAAAGGGAAGAGCAGTTTCCAGGCTTGTCTGTAGCATCCTGGGCAGAGACCCAGCTCATCCTGGGACCTGGTGGACCAGGTGAGGATAGCAATGGGCTCTAGAGGCAGAGAAAAAAGGCTTGAGGAGGCAAAGCTTTATAGGAGCAGGAGTGTGGGGAGGTCTGGCAGGCCCATTGGACAGGCAAATTTGCTTTTCTTAGATTATTTAGGGTCTCCCCCTAAACATTCCTTGGCCCTGCCTTGTCTAATGCTGGCCCTGCCAGAGACACTAATTTTCCCTGCCCCATCTGTTTGGATTTGCTTACTTACTAATTTATACAACGTCTAGCTCCATGGTGGCTAAGCATTTTAATCACAGTGATTAACACACTGAGCAAGAACAAAACAAAAATGGTTAATCAAAGGCTATTAGCAGTGTTTGAATGTCTAGACGCCGCTTTTTACACATGAATGCTGGTTAACGATCATCTCCCCATAACGTTCATATGGCCTCCGATTTATTCATTCTTCTGCCAGCTCTGCAGTTTGCCACCACCACATCAGGGATTTTGACCCATTTGGCACCAGGAGAATACAATACGCTCCTGCAGGAAACACTCACGCTTTTCAGCCTGTCTGAAGTGCTTGACGCCACGAGCAATCATGAGCAAGAGGAAACCTCATGAAAACAAGCACGCTCTGCGTCAGAGCACAACAGCGCGCCGGAGGTGCAACCTGCGCTATGATGCACCAAACTCCCCATGCCTCCAGCGTAAAGAGGATCCTTCCCGAGTCGAGGAGTAGGACAGATATACAGCAACAAGAAATGCCAAGAACTGTCATTATTAGATGCACAATGGCCTAACTAAGGTTTGTCACAACTGGGGTATTATTTATACACACTCACACGGAGTTTGGTAGTAACACAAGCCTGGGCTTGCTCCTGCAACCACCATTACATGAGCTGGCAACTCACCTCCTGGGTGCAGTACTCACCACCCCCAAAATTATTGCCAGCATCAAAACGGAGCCCAGTGCCCGACTGGGAATCAGAGCCCCCCTGGGTGAAGCAATATCCATTCATAAAAAACAGGCTCTGGCTCAAGGACCGCTCACAGATGCCAGGCAGAGGGTACACAAGGAAGCGAGGGGATGCCCTAATACCTGGACAAAGTACTAATCTGGAAAGCCCAAGCCTTTAAGAATGAGTTACCTGGGCAGTGAAAGCATGTCTTATCTGTGTTTGTAAAGCCCTGTGTAAATTAACAGCCTTACACAAACACGATTTAAAACAAAAATACAAGTGCAACTACAGGGTTTATTGCTTTAAATACATCTCCAGTGGTTTACACTGTGAACACAGAGCTGAATGGCTTCTTTTACGAGTCACGGCTGCTTGAGGCAAAGCGTAAATGTAGGTTTGTTTGGGTTTCTTTTAATAGTTAATACACCTAAAAGCAGCCAAAAAAGTTTGGCCACTCTTCCACGCTTTCAATTCAGCTGCCTTCAACTAGTCCTCCTGCCACTTCTGTCACTGACCTCTTTCTGAGGCCCCTGTGGCCAAATGATAGGTTTTATTCTTCTTATGAAACACAGCACCACAGCTGCAGTACTGGGCTCTGGGCTGGTTCCGGGTTCAAAAGCCTCCAGTAAAAGCTGAACATTAGGTAAATGTCCATGATAACCAGTAAAGTTAGAAAATGCTACAATCCCATGCCTGCTCACAGACATTCGTCTCTCTCTTGCGATAACGAAAGGTCTATTTGGTGGTAAACTAGAAGGAAATTAAATGAGCTTCACAAGGAAACACCCTTGCTCTGCTCTGATTTTTACCTCCCTTTTCCAACAAATCACCACTTCAGGGACATTAATCATTTTAGCTATATCTTTGCTTCGTTAGAAGAAGTGTATGTTTACAGCAAAATAGCAGTTTTGAGGTTTTTATCTCTGGACAAAATCCTGACATGTATCCAAAGTCACGGTGCTTTGTAATAGAGAGGAAGACAGCCATCTCAAGATGGACCTCAATTAGCCCAGTCGAGATACGTCTCCGGTCACTTAGGTCCCTAATACAGCATTACCAGCCACAGAACGTAATAACCACACTGAATCTGCACATTATTAATTTAAAAAGGCTGGCTGGTAGATCCTTACATTGACCGTCCCAGCTTTCCACCAGTTCTACTCCATCATCGATTGTTTATTTATTATTTATTATCTAGGTGTCTCTGGGACAACTTAATACAGTAAGATAGTCTCTCATCTCATTCCTGCTAATGAATGTAATAAATAACTACAGTAAGCATTATAATCAATATTACACTGTGCTCACATCCCGGAGAACATGAGGTCTGTGGCTTGCAGTCCTGCTGGAGATGAAAGGTCTCTGTGGGATCCAGATCTGCTTAGTGCTCAGACAGAGCAGGTGAATTAGCAGCGGTGGGCTGGGGTACCAGGGGACGACCGTATTCTCCGGCGGGCTGGGAAGGCATCGTGCAGCTGATGGCTTCATGTTTCAGACGAGATATGAAGCACAGGTGCCTCCTCGCTTGTGCTCACTGAAAGCAAACCTCGAAAGCAGCACTAACACTGTCAGTACCCCGCGGGAAATGCGAGAGGAGGTCGCTCAGAAATGTAAAATATGATAAAAACAAAGAAGGGGTGGGAAGAGACATCAAAAGTTTATGCACCAAGTAAACGTTGGCAAAGAATCCTACAGATTCATTTCTGTTTTGAGAGAATAAGGTATTTTAAAGGGAAAGTACTATTAACTGCACAATATGAACAGGCTGGAGCTACTTGGAATTTTCCTACCTGTAACGCAGGATCACAGAAAGCTCTCGAGATACTGAATTCAACTGCTTTTTCGCTTTGTTTCCTGCTCTTATGAATTCAGAAGAACCCCACACAAGATTTCACACTGCACTCGTTGAAGCAATGATACTCCTCAACTCATCCACCAGCCCTTCACCTTCTTCCTGACCCACTCCTGCACTGACAGCTCCAAGGCATGAGCCAAACCTCATTATCTAGAAGCTGAAATCAGAAACAAGCTTTTCTTTTTAAAACAGCTATGACCTTTGAGAGTAGTTATTACACCACTTGGTAGCCTCCCAGAAAGTATTTAGCCAACATATCTTCTTGCAATGCCCACCTTCCCTTCTCACTGCTTGCCCTCTTCCAGGATTTTTCTTCAAATCAAGCCATACATCTTGCAGCTGGGATCATAACCTGCTGCAGTGAAATCAGTGGGGACCCAATTCTCGCTAGACCCTGCGGCGAGTACTCCAGAAGGCAAAAAAAAAAAAAAAGAGAAAAATGAGAGAAACCACAGCTTCATGACTCGGCTGAGAATGCATCTTTGCTGCTGAAGCTATTCCTGGTTTCACGCCAAGGCATCTCTGTGTAAAATCACTGCAGGTACCCTGTTCATTAGCACGTGCATCCCAGGTGAGAGACGGTATCTGATCCTGGGTGGGTATTACAACGCCCAGGTCCTGTTTTCAGAGCTGGGTTTCCCACCCCCTGAAAGGTGTTCAGCTCTCTTTGCAGCAGTTGTAGAGAGCACAGGCATTTTTTAAGGCAATCTCACCTATGAAATCCTTCACACTAAAACACACTTTGACTGCAAAATAATGCATTCATGCTAAAAACTCCAACAGCGAAAGAGTACTTCCTCTATACGTATTCCTAAAGTCCAGTACACACAAAACATAATTACCTAATAAAAGTATCAAGAACAAACACAAGTTTTCCAAATCTTCTTCACTGTGCTATTCAACCCAGCTTCTGATCTGACTGTAGTCCTGGTACTAACTCTGGCCAGAAGATAGTGCACATACAAACCCTAGAAACCACAAGGATCTTCAAG
The DNA here is from genome assembly GCA_013389945.1 of Fregata magnificens. NCBI lineage: Eukaryota > Metazoa > Chordata > Aves > Suliformes > Fregatidae > Fregata > Fregata magnificens. Next base: position 18,390 of record WAAD01003625.1, on the reverse strand, counting down.
TCTTTTCAGTATAAGACAAATTCTCAACTGACATTACTCTGTTGTTATGTCACCAGGAAAGAACTTGGTCCTCCACACCTACAGCACAGAGAAGCTGGAAAACTGGCTTTGCAACATTCAGCATCTTGCTCTGATCAAAAACAAGTCTCCACAATTAATCTATGGAAAGATACTTCTTACACGGGTTTTTTCTGCCTCTGCAAGGGGCAGAAACTCACCCCGCTGGTTTCAGCTCTTCCAGGATAACTTAATATGTCTAAAGCTCAAGTGATTGAATGAGATCCCTACTGCGCATGTGAATTTGCATGGAAAAAAAACCAGCTGTAATTGTCCCATTCTCGATTTTTGCAGGAAAACAGTTTCAAACCCTCAGAATTCACACCTTTATGCAGGAATTTCCCTAATCACAACAGCAAGGAGATGCCAAGTGAAGCAAAATTTTCTAAACAGCACTGAAGAAAATTTTGCCAAACTTCAAAAACCCTCAAAGGACTAAAGTATTCATCATGGGCTATTAAACACATGCTACCTCCTGCTCAGGAGCTTTCTAAGCCACAAATGCCAGATGACTGCACGATAACCTGGAGGAAAATCACGATGCACCTGCCTGGATCCAAGGCCTTTTCCTAGGCCACCTGTGCTCTTTTCTGTTCGCCATCAGAAACACGATAATGAGCTGCACGACATTTTGGCCCGAGATCTCTGAAGACACAAATGCTTCAGTTGCACTTTCCTATACCTCCAGAAAAGCTCTTTCAAGCATTGNAAAGAAAAAAAAAGGTATTTTATGCTCAAATCGGAACTCCATTAAAAACACTAAACATTGATGCTTCTTTGTGGTTTCTTTAACTCGGGCAGTCGTTACAGATCACAGGGAGCTCTGCACAATAGCTAGTTATACCTGTCACCCAGAGCCCTGACCCATTCAGGACACAGAGTTATTTCTTTAATTTACCAAAGGCATGATTGAACAACTGCAGGACACCCCAGGAATGGCCCCCATCAAAGCTAACGCAGAGCAAGAAAACGCAGCGCTGAGTCAGGAAGGATAGGGTAGCAAACAGCCTCACCTAGATAATCCCGTTGGCTTGACCCAAGGCGATACAACCTCATCAGATAACAGAACTCCTGTGGGGGGGCGGGGGGAAAGCATGAGATCATAAACTGACAAAAGCTGTCTTTGCTGACTGAATCCAGAGGTTTTAAATGTATCTAACTCTTCACGTCTGCACATCAGCCCCATTGCTGTGGTCCACGTAGCCGCGGAGATATGCAGAATGGTAAACAGTGTATAGAGGAAAATAATAGCTACTCCACAGAGCTGGGTAAACAGCCTAATTTAAAGCAGAAATTTCTTTTTATAATTCTACTCATATGATTAGGAAGAGCAATATATATCCTTTAATGGGCAAATAAAGTCATTTCAGCGTTATCATTAGAATCATTGAGCAAAGGATGCATGAGCAAATTTTATGTTTGGGATGGTAAATTTTCATGGTCATTCCCTGCTCCTACGAACGTGCTTTTCCAAAATCTAATATAGTGCGTAACAGCACTTTCAGTAAAACCAGCCTTAATTTGTCAGGCTTTTAAGTTGCATTTCTACTGTGAACCTTCTCTTTGGTTGCTCTTTTCTCAGCTAGTTCTTCACTGTTCGTAGGAAGACGACCCTCAATGACTTCTCCTGCAATGAATGCCTCTTTAACTTAAATCACTGTTAGCTTCTCAGCCTCTGACACTTTTCAAAACTTACCACCTGTAGAGTTACACTCCCCCAATTTTGGGTTAATGTTAAGGGCCCCGAGCAGGAAGGCTGCCTGCTGAAGACACAAGCTGGGACTAGCTAGGGTGGAAAAGGCGGGCTAGCAAGGCTGCATCATAGTCTGCTGGTGTTCAAGCCTCTGTTTGAGAGTTTGAAGACTCTTTGGCTAAGAAATGACAATGATATATTTTGCTTCCTTCGATTACCACTAGTTCTCAATGCCTGGCTGTCTGCTGGAGGAGCTGGCTGGGCTCAGATGGGCTACAGGGGTATGGGCAGCTGCCAGGCACTGCGTCTGCATTTGAGGCAAATAAGGTGAAGGTACCCAACCTCCAAAAACTTGAAACTTCATGACAGTCAATGGCTGGATGTAAACCCAGCAGATGATGCTCGAAAAGCAGGCAGTCAGCCTGGGACAGCTGGGAGCTCCCCTAGCAAATTTCTTAGGTGACCCTACAAAGTCTGCACAGAACAAAGGAAATACTGAAACTTAAAAAAAAAAAAAAAAATATTGCTGTTCGCTGGTTTCTGCCACTCAGTTCCATAAATACAACAAGTAGCCCAACCCTGGAGACATTTGGTTTAAAAAAAATTAACGACCACAGCAATTCAATGCACTGATTACACAGAAACCCCAGGTTTGGGAACAGGTAATAGTCCAAATAAAACACTTTGACCTACCTTAGCAGTACTGCTGAAGAAAACAACAATACATTCCAAGCCAAAAGTTGAATATGCTCCCACAGAAGGAAAGTGGGTAAAGAGCAGAAAACAGAAGACCGGCAATGTCAAGGGAAGAAGACATTGCTCCTCTTGGAGCTCTTGATAGATATCGGAGAACCGCAACTGCTGCACAAACATGAACACAAACTTGCAGTTACAGTTAACACAGATTAAGTGTCTTACTGAAAGGTTTCCTCTTGGAAAAGGGATTGGAAGAAAAATAAATTTCTTTAAAGGTGATTGCTCTTTAAGCCTAATCGGTAAAAATCCACAGTTTTATGATGGTGAAATTGCTTCTAAGAATGCAGACTTCTATTTTGAGTGACTAACAGATGTTTTCACTAAGGGTTTAGGACAGGAAGAATATAAATGCAAGGATAATGGCACCCTAATGAAGTTTAGCCTCCAGTTAATGCACACAACCAATGAATACTATACCCAGTGGAAAGTGTTACCAAGGGAAGAACGCTTTCGTTGACTGTAAGGGCCAATGCTAGGCAAAATATTTCAACAAGTGCATTTTAATTCTTTATTAGGAAAGAGTAAGTATGCTGTTAGAGGGCTGTGGTCCTTTACGAGCAGTAACTTCACAGCAGTGCACAAGAACCCAGCACCAGATCCCAACCAGAAACACCACCCAGATTACAGACGGGCTCCTCGAGCAGTCGGGAGGCTTAAACAGCTTTCTGTTCAAGTGAGCCCAATTTTCCATGTGGGAAATGGCACTAATGAATGAATTTTCAATGGGTACATCCTCGTTCATCAATTCCTATGTGAAATACTTCAGCAGCTCCCCTCCAAAATAAAAGTATGATTTCTCCTTTCCTCTGCATTTCCCATAAAATGCATTTTTGGGACCGTAAAAGCAATTCATTCAAAGCAAACGAAAGAGATGTGACCTTCCCAGGTTTTTTAGACACCTTTGTTGGTAGTTCTGGTTTATAAATCCCCTAATCCCCTGGAAGAAAGGGGAAAATAATCCAGTCCCAGGCAAAGAAGTCAGCAAAGCCATCAGAAATCAAACTTAAACCCTGAATTCAAATGCCCTGCTGCAGTTACATAGCTCCCGATAACTGTGGTAACTTTTTTTTTGCTCTGAGGACACAGTTAAATACCAACAAGAAAAATAAGGGTCAGAAATAATTTGCCCTCTCTCCTAAAAAATTGGTCACCGCAAAGAGCCGGTTCCTGGTTAAAGGAGCAGCAGGGAATTACGGTGAGACCTGCGTGTTCAAACAGAAAATTCAGTGGCTCATTCCAGGCAGAGCTTGATCACAACAAGGAAAAATAATGAGAGCCTTTAACGAAGCTCTAATTGTGCAACAAGCCATACCAGAAAAAAAACATCTTTATAGATGGAATTATTAAACTCCAGCAGTAAAACAAAGACTAAAAACACGCTCTGCACAAATGGTAATAAAGCATCAATTAAGGCGGTGTTTTGAAGCATACCGATGGAGGGATTATTCAGGTAAATGCTACGTTACCCAGGCAGAGTTTTAGTACTAAAAAGCAGTGTTTAATCTTAATTTTTTGCTTTCCTGAAGTTTTGGAAGGAAAATATTCCCCTTACTTAGGCTTCGTTTTTATTTTCTTATGAGAATATGTGGGCTTTTCAGCCCACCTCTGCAGACTCTCCTGCACATCCCAAGATACGGGGCATTATCAGAAAGGACCAAGCAATAAGACCAACCCTACAGGGTTCATTTGCCTCTTGTGTTCATTGTCCGACAAGCAGATTTCAAACTGGTGTTTGCATCCCAGTCAGGAAAGCCACACCAATTTTAGAGCAGCTGAGGAAACGCTCAAGAACACTTGAACTTAAGGATGCCAAGGTTTTCACACAATAAAACTGTAGCAGATCAGCCATAATTTTTTGCAAAATTGTAAATGACACCTGAAGTCCTGGCTGTATTCATCTACTGAAGGATGATTAAGTTGAAAATCTACAATTACTTCTAATCTTAAATAACTGATAGGTTTTTAACTCCCAACATATAGTAGCTAAGATGTAATATTACCGGGAGCTTTTTGAAACTAATCAATAACTATTAAAGCTGGATCCCATCAGCTACCACCAGGTATTAGCCATTTTCTCAATATTTCAAGTATTCAGTTATTCTTAGATACAGTTAAAGTAGTAAAATGAAGTGGTCTCATACTGACACTGCGATAAATATGAGATTAAATATAGAACAAATTTATTACTCCCTGAAGTCCTACTGAGTGTCCTGATTTTTCTGTATCCACAACAGTATAGTTTACTTTGATGTTTTATTATCCCAGATCTAAAGCACACAATTGAAAAGCAAAGAGCATGCTGGTTCAAAGACCCAACCCAGCCACACTGGGAACGAAGCAAATGCCAAACTGAACCTGCAGATCAAGATGATCGCCCTCTGACAGCCATCATGTCCTGCTTAAAGCAAGTGGCACACACACTCGAGTGATTTGTGACACTGAGCATGTGTGACACATTGCGGCACCCCTGGAGTGCCTGTGGGCTGTGAGAGGAACATGCCTGCAGAAGACAACTTTTCCTAATAGCCCGCTTTGAAGAAAGTGGAATAATCAACCCATTTTTAAACCACTGTTTTTAAGGGCTCTGAGGAGTTTTAAAGTAAATCAGCTAATTGCTCAGCTTGCTTAAAAAGAAACATTTGACACAGAAATGAAGTTCAGCTGGGTCTGGGTGAAGATGGGTGACCCCAGAAACCAAAATTTCTGGCTCGCTGCCTGTCCTGTGCTCCCAGGATGGTCCTCACTGCAGAGCAAAGCATGCTGAAGAAAGCTGCAGGAACGACAAACCACGTCCTCCTCCATCAGCATCTGAGCTGGACGGGTTCACAGGGACACGAACATTTGGGTCTCAGCTAGATGGACATGCCTAAGCAATTCTCCTTTCTCCATCGCTCACCTGGATTTCACACTTAAGCATTAATACTAAAGTGACCCACTCAATATAAATCTCCCAAAGGTGATATTTACAATCTAATCCACTGAAGGGATCTGGGCGCACACATGGGCCATAAAATAAATTTAGACCCAAACAGGTAAACAATGTGGCCACATCCGAAAGCCAGAAGTGGATTTTCATAGAATCACATAATGGTTTGGGTTGGAAGAGACCGTTAAAGGCCATCTAGTCCAACCCCCCTGCCATGGGCAGGGACATTTTCAACTAGACCAGGTTGCTCAGAGCCCCGTCCAACCTGACCTTGAATGTTTCCAGCGATGGGGCATCTACCACCTCCCTGGGCAACCTGTGCCAGGGTTTCACCATTTTGCTAGAGACTCTGATAGGTTGGATACACCTTCATCGGCTGGGAAAAAAAAACCCCACATATTCTCATCAGAAAATAAAAATTAACCCTAAGTAAGGGGAATATTTTCCTTCCAAAAGTGTTGCATCCTTCTGGGCTCTTTCTTGTACATTAGGACGCTGCAGCCTCTGCAGCCCAACCGCTATAGGACCGTCCCTGGCAAAATTTTGGCTGGGACCTACCAGCCCTCACCCCTGCAGCTCCTCGGCACCGCTCAGGAATCGGCACGACCCAGAAACCACTCCCAGCTGGCAGCCTGGAGGCAGCTACTCACTCCCGAAAGCCAAGAAAGCTTAACGCGATAGAAACGGCCACGCTATGCCAGCCCATCTCAGGGCCAGGGGACAAATCCTGCCACTACTTAGCTCACAAGCGGAGACGTGGCCATTGAGAGCGAGTTCCCAGCAGGCTAGACAAAGAGGGCTCTATGCTTGATGAGCGCACATGGTAGGATTTTGTGGGTCTATTATTTCAGAGAGCAGAGGAAAGCAACGGGACGGACCCGCAAAGAGGCTCCTGTATCATCCAAAAGCAGGCTGCATCAGATTTTGGGCTAGAGCCTTTCCTGGCATCGGTGGTACGATGCCTTTACATCAATGCGTGACAACGGAACAGGACTGACAAGGACTAAGGTAAGATTAAGCATTCAGGAGAAAAGCACGTCCTTCACAAAAAGAAGGGTGCGAAAGTCTATCGCGCTGCCTTTCGACACAGCCACGTGCAGATGCGAAAGCCCCAACCTCCAGCTCCTGCTCCGGGTCTGATGCACATGACTTGGCAAGGCACCGCTGCAGCTTTTCCCAAAGAAACCATTTCTTCCCCAGCCCAGTTGTAATAAACGCTGGGAAACAAAGCATTACAGCAACCTCTTGCTGTATCACAAAGTCAACGTGTCGGTGTGACAGCCTGTATGTGGTGACTTCACACCCCGACGTGAGTTTGCATCTTCCCTGGGAGAGGACTCGTAGCCGTAAGTCTCCTGCGAGGGAGGAACAGATGCATTTCTGCAGTCAGTGCGTTGAGAGTTGTCGGTGCACACTGTTCCAAATTATTTCCATTCCTAATTAATATTCATAAACGAACCACAATACTGCACCTTCAATCAGCTGTCACACACCACCCACGCTAGATGAAAGGACAACTACACGAGATAAGCAGTTTATTGGATCAAAAGTCCCCTTTAGACGAGAAGACAGCTATTGCAACAGCATAAAACTGAGAGCATCCCATTGTGGGTGTACGCATGGAGGAAGTATCAGCAAATCTCCCTCTTTAAACCAGAGATTCACCACAGAGCATGCACAATACAATTATTATGTTAATTTATCTGCATTTTTCTGGCTGCTTGAGGCTTGAGCTGGAGGTAGGAACTCATGTTCGAAAAGCTGGTATTTTGTGTCACCGAAAATGGCTACTTCAAAAACCCCAACTGACACCCAATTATACCATCAGTGATTCAAGTTTAATTCCCCATCCCTATTGTCAGCATCGCTGCCCCACCAGTCTCAAATGATTTTGGGCGAGGACCTTGCCCTTCAGCTTTTGCTTTTACCTGCCATTAACATCTTGCTCAAGCAAGACCCAGAAAGTGCTTTTTCTTATCCTCCTCTCCAAACTCAGCCTAGCTGGCAGAAATCAAGGATCTCGTCCGCCCGCACAGAACATGGCCTGGGGATAAAAGACTGGATGCAGCTGTCGAGCACTAGCCCTGCATGAACAATAAATTAATTAAAAAGACACCTGACAAAATCACGTCAAGCCCACGTACAGTGACAGAAAGCATTTAATCCATAAGACTGCATTCCCCTCTCCACCAGATGGGAAACTAGTATTTCCCAGTGATAATGGCAAGATGGTTAAAATGGGCAGAGAAATGTTTATTATCCACTGCTTTCCAGGGCTGTTCTGCTCCCCAGCCACGAGGGACTGAAACGGTCTGCCCAAGAAAAAGCGTATTTACACCCATTGCCAGAAAGGGAAAGTATAAATATTTCCAAAGCTTTATGAAGGCTAGTACTTACAGTCATGCTTTGAAAGGGAAAGAATAAAGCAAAATATTCAATTAGAAAAAATTACTATAATTGCAGGTTCTATTTTATCCCTCCATTAAAGCAATAAAGTGCCTCGAAATATTGCTGAGCTGGGATACAGAGCTTAGTGCTACTTAACGTTTTAATATACATCCAGGGGGGCTAATTTAATTTAGATCTGCATGAGGGTCTTCTCTCTTCCCTGGCCCCTACTGCCTCCCCCTACACTTCTTAAAACATAGCTGGATACAAATGCATGCTTCTCCCCCATGCAAAGGGACGTATATGCAGAGCTGAGGCTGGACATAAATCCTGACACATGCTAGCACGCCTCCAAAGCCAAAGAGGACATCAAGCACATAACATGCATCGCTCCACACATACAGATGCCCAGTTGAAAGTGGTGTGTTTGCCTGCACCTGAAAGCTCTGATGTCTGAACTGCTTATTTTTTTAACCAGAGGAAAGTGTCCAATTTCTGCTCCCCGAATATCAAACAAAATCCTCTTGGAAATGTAAAATCATACTATTTTGCTCTAATAGCACATTAATCCCACGGGAAGGGATTTTCTATTGAAAGTCACTGAGCAAGCAACCGCCAAGGCTGAAGAAGGGGGCTCTTACTCCCATCCCTGGCTCTCGTCGCGCTTTCTCCACACTACAGTGCTACAAGCAGCGGTTTTCTGAATATAACCTCGTTCCTCCCTGCGATGGAAGATAAGTGAATCTTATTTTAGGGAGCCCTTCATCCTTTTAATTAAACAAATTAATATCACTTCTCTGTATGTCATAGCCTCTATTATCTTTTGTGAACTCCTACAATTCTGTTGTAAAGATATATTGAAAAAGTGCTAATTGAGATAATCTCTGGAATTCAAGAGTTGGTATATTTATAGCCATGTTTTAAAACTATTTTCCCTTTGTTTCTGGAATGCCTCCCATCCTTCCTCCCATGCCAGACTGTTTACATTATTTAAATGCCTTCTGCTTATACCACTCTTTACAATTTTTACTTCAACAACATCGGCCTCCGTTGCTCTTTTTTCCCTCGCTTAGACATAACTGGGACGAATTCCAATCCCAAACTCAAAACCACTCCTGGTGCTTTACTGCTGTCTTCTGTGTTTGGTACATCAGGCAATGCATGACTGCCAGTCCCATCATCCAGGACTGCCTGTGTGGGGGAACCAAGCACGAAGAGTTAAACTGTTCTTCTTTTACAATAGAAACCAGAGAAACGGTGATTTTCCCAGGCACCGGAATTCTCTGCAAACTCGCAGGGATACTTGTCATCCCCCTGCTCAGCAGACAAGCCTGAGCCACCCCACTGAAAGGATGGGGGAGCCCATCACTCCTTTATTTTTATAGAGAGCTGTGAAGCCCACTGCCCGTCGTGCAAGCAGAAGCATGGACGGCACCCCTGCCCCACTGCTGCCCTACAGAAAACCTCATCGAGTGAGAGCCGCAAGCTGAAGGAGGCTCGGGCAGCCGAGCACACTTCTCTGTCGCTTGGGTTTGATTTGCTTTTTCTGCAAGTTTAATTAGCAAGGTGATAAAGGCAGCTCCAGGTGCCAGAGCCTTTTGCATTGTGGCTCCTGAAGAGCTTTTAATAAGAGTTCTGCCAAATTGGTGGGGGTTTTATGGCAAATTTTTCCCGCATCAAGATGACCTGGAAAGGTAGAAAGGGTGATATAGCACAACAGCCTATTAGGTTTTTCCAGCATGAGTCCAGACCTCTGCAGTGTTAATTTAAGCCTGTTCACAACAGGCTTGTTTTTCTTAGTCCCTGTTCACAGACCATCTATGGCAGGGCACTAAGGCAGCATTTATGATGCACTCCTGTCTTAGTCCGATTTCCCATGGGGTTTTGGGACAAGTGAGAACATGCCTATTCCCTCAACCCATCCTGTGCAAAAGGGGATACAATACACAGATACTTATTTGGGATGCAAAAATCCTCAACAGCCTCTGCAGCAGGAAAACCAAACCATCACAACGTGTAACCGTGCAGGCAGAGCGGAGCAGAGGAAGAGGAGGTCCTCGCGATAAAGGCTCTGGGCTTGAATACAGGAGGTTTCAGCAAAGCTGACAACTCTGCAAAAAATCTGTGAAGCTCAAGTCACTTAAGGACAGACTGTGAATATTTCATAGGTGAACCTGAGCTCTCACAGATTTCAGAAGACAGGAGATGTGAGGAGAAGCACAGTCTTCAGGTCCCATTATAGTTTTGGGGACACATTTAAGATTGCCTTTCGCTCTATTTTTTTGTCTCTTGGCCAAGATCCCATTTTGCTGTAACAGGGCTGCTGGTTCAGCTAGGGCTTCGAGACACTGATGGAAGGAATAACACACCCATTTATACTGAAATAACGAAAGCAGACACAGACACATAGCTTAGCCACCCAAGCATGTGCATACTTTAAATGGAGTACTCAGTCCATGGGTCAAATTTGCCCAAAGGCGGACAAAGAGCAACTCCTGAGACTCCTCCTGAGCAACGTAAACGTGGCTCCTGTGCTACAGCAGTTACATATAACCAAACAAAGGCTGAAACTGGAATATAGGGTGGTGGGCAATTCAAATTCCCAGAGTAGGGGGAGTTGCAAAAAAATATAAAAATAAAAATCCAGCCATGGGGAGCTGCAGTGCGCTGCTAGCAGCCACCCTGGGACACAGCCAAATCCTCAGTCCCACAATCCAGGAAATTTTTGGAGCATCCTTGACACTGTGGGCACCACCAGTCCCCAAGGACATGGGACTTTCCTGCTGATTTGCCCTGCAAAGATCGTGCTGTGCTTCTCCACAGGGTTAGAAACGCAAGCTATTCCTCCCCCCGCCAGACTGTCGCTAGGTTTGAGGATTTTCTAAAGATCCTTCCCCCCAGGAAAGCTCTTTCCCCATTTTCTTGGGATCCAGTTTGGAAAACCATCTCAGTGCCCTAAAGCAGTCATAGCAGACTATGGTATCAGTCTGAATCCCAGCACATCAGAAGAAGGTGGGTCAACGAAGTAAGAATATTTGGCACATGTTCTTTGCCTATACCTTTAATTACAATTTAATTTTATCTCCAGCTATAGCAAAGCATTACTCTGATTCATAGTTCCTCCTGCCTAAAAGCTTTCAGGTGTTAAAACACTGGCTTATACCACCACTGATTTTCATGACAGTGAGGTGCTAAAAATCAAGTCAGGATTCAAGGGAAATAAAGCAAAATGAAAGTATGGGGAGAAGTTCTGTGAGGGATCCAGAGTTCCCCATAGGCTCACCTTCATTCCCCAAGGAAAATTACACATTTGACATCCAATTTCTGCTCCTTGCAGTCTCAAGACAGCAAAAGCAGCTCTCTTCCAAAGAGATGCTTTATCACCATCAGTTCTACATCCATCCTTTTCATTAAAGGAAATGCTCCCTGAATAACCTACATTTGTACTGAGAGGAGAACCACTGCAAGGAATAAAGCTAGCTCAATGCAGCTAAAAGCAAAATGGAAGTGTCTAGAAAGGTGGAAAAGAGAGAGCTTATAATTTTAACATTAAAAAAAGGTGAGCCATCTTTCCTCCTTCCCTTGGCACCCTGCCTCCCCTCCACCAGGAAGAGCACTTTCAGGTTGCCACTGGCATTAGAGATAAAGCCACAGGGCACCTGGAAAAAAAGGCACGACTGTCTTTCCTAGAGTTCAGCGTAAAGCCTGAGCAACTGAAAAGGGACGTTCTGGTCAAAGACCACGCAGGTAGCAGCATTTAGGAAAGCAGCCTGCAACCCAACTTCAAAGCAGCCGTCCTCCCTTAAGAGTTTTCAGAGTCTCTCGAAAATACCTAGCACCAGTGTCCTCGCCTTGAAAGCCATGGAAACTTTATGCTGGTTCCAGTAAGAACAAAGTCAGGTCACCAAAGCATTTCTGCTTCCCCTTCCTCCTCCCCACATACCACGGTGGAGAGGTGATGAGCTGTTGCCGCTGCAGGACCACCTTCCTCACAGGGCACCTCATGCCCACGTGGCTCTTCCTCAACAGCATCCCCATGTCCAAGAGGAAATCAAACTCCAGTTTCTCCTCCAAATCCCGCTCACCCACCTACCCAAGCCATGCTGTCGCTGCAGAAACACTGAATTGCATGGGAAGGCGAGTTCCCACCAGGTCAGGGCAGCATGTTATTTCTCCCAAGAAAAGGTTTGGAGAAAACTCTGCCCTCCCAAGGCTGGCACAGCAGATCTGCTTCAACGTCTGTGGTTTGACCCCCTCTAGTGGGTAGCACTCAACAAGACACGGAGCCTCGCCACCACCTCGCAACCAATGGAGACCCTACTCAAGTGATAAAGCCTTTTTTCATTATGATGATGATTATTATTCTCACACACACACCACCTACCTGCCCTGCACTTCAGATTCAATGTATTTGGACCTCTACACCCGCAGCCCGGCACTTACTTACAGAGATCCCGTAGAAAAGTCTTAGAAATGGGGGCAGAGTGGGTAAGGTTTTTGGAAGGGAGAACCACCTCGCTGGGAAAAAAAAAAAGTTATACCCCAGACCTGATTTTGTAGAGAGAACATATTTATCATCTATCCCAGAATGTCTTCCCTCTGCCAACTTGTCAAAAGCTGACAAAACTCCATACTATAAAAGCAAGCTGTTAAAACTTGGCTAAAGGGAAAAACTTAGCTGCCAGACAAGCTAACCAGAAAAAGCTGAAAAAAATATTCGAGTGTGCCAGGGAAGGCAGTAAATTTACAGAAAGGCTCTACAGAGCTGAACATCCCAAACCAAGACAACGAGGCAGTATTAGGTCAGCAGCTTCTCATTCATCTGTCATTTGACAAGCAGATGTCTCCCACTTCAAGGGACTTGGGCAGATATCTTAAGAGTTGTACCTGCCTGTATTTCTGAACTATCCGAAGCAGCATGTATCTAACTCACAGTTCATCCCAGAACAAAGTATTTTAGTAGAGCCTAAGCCCACTCATCGTGTAGTCATTAAATACCACATATACCATTTAAACCCATTGATTCATCCTTCCACCTCCGGGCATGCTCAAAGATGAACAACTCATAGATTTGGTCTTTCCACTAATAAACAAGATGTCAAGTCTTTGCCTAAATTTTAGGAATTTTTCTTTTAATCACACACATACACAAGGTGTTTTTAATGTCAAGACAGTGACAAGGATTGTTCTGGTTTGTTTGGTTCTTTTTTTACAGAATGTTTTTCTCCTAAATATGTATTCAAATCAATTGTAAAAACAAACCCCACAAACGTATTACATTCAAGTCACGAAACTTACTGACAGTTTAACAGCCACAGCGCAATTTCCAGCTGATCAGCATTCATTTTAGCTCAAACTCCACATACTGTTAATCCAATGGAATCCAAGAATGTTTTCTTTAATAGCACGCCACAACGCGAAGGATCGTACTTTATACTCTAAACTTTGTATTCCAGGACAGCAATCATGACCCACTGACCCACTTACAACAGAGGTTAAAGAAAGCTACATCAGACACAGGAGTTATACTCTTAATTGTCATTAATACAACTTGTGCAACTATCCAAGATACAAAAACTTCAAAACTGTTTCTCCTGAATTTACACAGCTGAATGGCTTCAGCGAAGGCAACAGCCCTGGCAAGCTCTGACAACCGACCCGCCTTCAGCCTATTTCCAGCAAAACCACAGCACTGCAACATCCCTCCTCAATGAACAGTCCTTCTGCAGCTTGCAGTACAGCTGCTCAATAGTGAGCGTAACGTGCCCTAACTGGCATCCTTTGCTTTTTTGGCCAGTCTGCCTGAATTGTTCTAGTCCTCAAGATAATCTAAGAGATTTGAGATGAAGGGTGAAAACTGTAGACTTATAAAGGTAAAAACCCCAGGACCTGAGCTTTATCAGTGGGAATGCCATTTGAGATCATACGACTTCAAGCAACAATTAAAAGTCTATATATACATATACATGTATACACACACACGTTTTTTACAATGTATATCTATACTTTCTTTCCAGCAGCCACTACAGGCAGGCAGTATTAACACAGCCTCAGGTTCTTAGCTGAGCAAAAAACAACCACAAAAAACCAGGAATATCATTAAGCCCCCCCTCTGCACTTGCACTGCCCCCAGCACTCCTGCCTGGTCACGATTCACTCTTTGAATAGGACAACAGAGGACATGAACAGAAGACAAAGTGCCCACCCAGGTTGCTCAAAAACAACAAGCTACTTCCACCACAATCCTGACAAAATGAAGAGGCCATCTTGCTGAAGTAAGAGCCCGATGTATGTTTGTATTTCTGCCGTAAAATGTTATTTATTCATCATCTTATTGGCAGGTCTTCCCCATATTTAGGAAAAGAAGTCACTACAGGAACGGTTATCCCTCAAATCAAAACCCAGATTACCTAATGTATTCAGGATGAGGATTTCTGTACAACTCCAACCTGCCCCCTCTACTCTCTACGACTTCGCTTCCAGCTGCTGAGCAACAGCCACAACAGCCTCTGCGTATTGTACAATCCCGATTACGCTACATGCAGTCGCAGCGCGTATCCACGATCATGCAGGAAACTAGGCTCGGTGCATTATGTGCTGAACTTACATCGTCCTACGTCTTCCTCCTCCGTCCCCACGTATAAACTTCTTAGCAGCACGAAGTGATTTAGCTGCAGGCAAACACCGCTAAAACACTGCTTTCCAGTATTAGTCCCATCACCGCATTCAAGATTAATTTTAATGGCGTTTGCAATAGCTATAGTGGGAATGTAAAGACTCCCTCGTGGAGGCTAGCCCACTGATCCCGTGAAGTTATTCTTGCTTTGGTCAGATATTGGGAGGCAGCTCCACGCTGACTGTGCTGTTCAGCGTGCCTTAAAAAGCAGGAGCCGGGTGCTAGCAGGATTAGCAATCAACAGGAGAGAAAGCTCCCTCATTTCACCTAACGTGATCTGGTCTGCAGAGCTGCTTTTCAGTCCCTTTCGGCAGTCCCAGCCCTGCACAACCTCGGAAGCAAACGTTTTTCCTCTGCATTAACAAAGGGAGGAAAAGTCTGGGCAACTTGAGCTTTGCTTCTTCATGTTACCAGAAAAAAAAAAATCACCCCTCCACATGCACCCCCTCTACCTCTGCCGGCATCGCTTCGGTGTCCCCATCCCTACCTTGTTCACTCAAGCATGCAGGGGCACGGCGTGTTTTCGCAAACCCCAGCTTTCACCACAGCTAATACACAATCATTGCTTTTGCCTGGCTCCATGAGGGGAAAAATCCAACTTGCCAGAGGAGCATCTGCATCGAGAACTGCTTTTGGCTGATGGGATCAGCACTGGGGAGTACCAGGGAAAGCAGGAGAAAGGGTCGCGTACCAATTCATCATCCTTGCATGCACCACCTGCAGACATCCCCCTCCCACCATCCCCAGCCCAAATCTCAGCTGCAAGAAAACAAACAAACAAACAAACCCAAGCAGAAGTTGAGAACAAATGTGCTTTGAACGCTACACAAATGACATTGAAGATGCAGAAGAAATATGTATTTGCTGTTGCGCTGCACAATTTCATGGGCTTATTTCCTAGGTATACATTTCACGCGCCCTTCCCACACAGATCCCCTCCCCTCCACCCCCTCGGCTTCTTTAAAAAAAATAAAAATCTTTGATGTGTATATTCATTTTATCTCGAGAGAGCAGTGTCCTCAGAAGAGGTGTCAAGGCCCTCCCCTGCCTCCACCCACGCACCCCTCCCCCAGGCTCAACCACGCCGTCTCCATCTTAACTCCAGCCACTTCTTCACCGATTTCATTAGGCAGCAGAGTTAACCCCTTCGGCTACCCAGATGTAGGGAAAAAAAAGGACCTCCCCATCAGTCATCACTTTCTGCCTTCCTCTTCATCTTTTTTCTTATCCATACCCCAACAAAAAATTCCTAAAATCCATCAGTGAGGTTATTTTTGCCCCATTAATCCATCCAGGAAATACCAAGGCAGGGATATCCAGCGAGCCCCTCCAGGGCTTCCCACTGCTTCACCATGACATGCCATCTTCTCCCCCCTTATGAAAATTCAGCGTCTTCTCCCTAAGGCTCATTTTAAAAGCCACAAAACCCAACCAACCCCATCTGCAGCCTCTTCCCGACACTCTAACCCATCCGTGGGCTGGAGGGGTGCACCCACCACCCCGTGACACAACCCGGAGACTTCCCTCCGCCCTCCACACCTCACACCTCTTCCATCTTATTACCCCGCGTCCCATCTCAGAGGATGCTGGGCCACGCCGGATCTTTCCAGTTGTCCTTACAACACCCCTTTCAGTAAGACTGGCATCTCTGTGGAAGCGTTTGCATCTACAGGCTTTCATCCCGGAGAATCCCTCCCTGCCTCCTCCTCCCACATCTCTTTTTGGGGAGGATAAAGCAATTTCCAGCTCACTCTGGAGGACGCTTTTTTTATTCCCACTGAGCCTGGGACCACTTCCCAGACCTTTCCTCTGGCCAGCATCTCCTCTACCCCAGGACCTCTCCTGCTGGAGGGGAACAGTCCCCGTCCCTGACCTTCAGTCTCACACCGGCAACCCCAACGTCATCCCTGCTCCCCCGAGGAGAAGGTTTCTTCTTTCGCCAAAGCCACAGCCGAGGCATCACGCTGCGTTTTTCCACTCCCACAACCTGCTCCTTTGGTGCGGGGGGGTCAGCGAGCTGGCGGGCTCCCCCTCCGCCGGGTGGGGAGAGGCTCTTGGGGACGGATGTGACCCTCACCCCCTCGTCATCTACAGGGGGATTCGATCCATGCCAGGAGGACACCAACCCTCTGGAAACAGCACATTCCAGCGCTCGGCAGCCGGGGGTCCACCATCCGCCCCCCCGCAGACGTCTCTGGAGCAGCCCCCTGCTTTCTGTGGGGCCTTTCCCTTGCCGTCCCCCCCCCAGCTCCAGACGGGGAGCGGTGGGGCAAGCCCTTCCCAGGACCACAGGACCTCCCTCTGCAGCGCTGCCGGTGCAAGGGTCACCCCCAGCCCCCGGGCCTGCCTCCACGCTGTCACCCGTGGGGTGTCCCCCCCACTAGCTCCTGTCGGGAAGAGCAGCTCCACCCCACCCCCCCGTCCTGCCCCATTTCTGTGGGGCGGCAAGAGCCCACCCTGTCCCTCGAGGCACCACCTACAGCCCCAGGGAGCTAGGACCCCTTCCACCCCATGCTTGTGGGGGGCACTGACCCGTGCCCCCTCTATGCTGTGAGGTGACAGCAGCCCCTACTCCCCTCTCCCTAGCCCCACACACTCATTTGGGGGGCATGTCTCCTCAGTGAAGCAGGGCTCACCCCAAATCTCCACATGGGGGGCACCAACCCACGTCCTGCTTGGACCAACGAACCCCACTCCTCCCACCTCAGCCCCACAGACACATTTTGGGGGAACTTCTCTTCCCCTTGGACGTCCCCTCAGCACAACGGGGGCCCTCACACCTCCTCCACCTGGGGGAGCACTGACCCACGTCCACCTCAAACAGTGAGGTGACAACCACCCCCATGTCCCCCACCTCAGCCCCCCAGGTTCATTTTGTGGGAATCTCTCCTCTCTTTCGGTGTCTCCACACCCAAAGTGGGATTAACCCCCGAATCTCCCCTCCTTCTCCATGTGGGGGACACCACACTGACCACGACCACCTCAGACCCACGTCCATCTCAGACCACGAGCTGACAGCGACCCTCCTCTGCCCCACCTCAGCCAGGGGACAGTGACCCACCTCCACCTCAAACCATGAGATGACACTGACCCATGTCCACCTCGGACCATGAGGCGATGCTGACCCATATCCACCTCAAACCATGAGGTGACAGTGATGCCCATCCACCGCACCTTAGCCAGGCGACAGTGACGCACCTCCACCTCAAACCACGAGGTGACACTGACCCACATCCACCTCAAACCATAAGGTGATAGTGACCCCCATCCACCCCACCTCAGCCAGGGGACAGTGACCCACCTCCACCTCAAACCATGAGGTGACACTGACCCATGTCCACCTCAGACCATGAGGTGACAGTGACCCCCATTGGCACCACCTCAGCCAGGGGACAGCAACGCCCATCCACCTCAAACCATGAGGTGACAGTGACACCCATCTGCTCCACCTCAGATCATGAGGTGACAGTGATCCATGTCCATCTCAGACCATGAGCTGACAGCAACCCCCATCCACCCCACTTCAGCCAGGGGACACTGACTCACCTCAGACCACAAGGTGACAGTGATGCCCATCTGCCCCACCTCAGCCAGGGGACACTGATCCACCTCAGACCACTAAGTGACAGCGACCCCCCATCTGCGCCATCTTGGCCAGGGGACACTGACCCACCTCCAACTCAGACCATGAGGTAACAGCAAACCCCATCTGCCCCAAACCATGAGGTGACACTGACCCCCATCCGCCTCAGATCATGAGGTGACACTGACCCACGTCTGCCTCAAGCCATGAGGTGACACTGACCCACGTCCGCCTCAGACCATGAGGTGACAGCAACCCCCATCTGCCTCAAACCATGAGGTGACACTGACCCCCGTCCGCCTCAGACCACG
>WAAD01003622.1:81097-121882 GCA_013389945.1 Fregata magnificens | reverse complement strand
TGATACTTCTTACAAATAACCTGTGAGGTAGCAATGCCTTGTAATGAGTGAGTAGCTGACCTTCTAATGCCATCCAATAACAAGGATTGTACATTGCAAAGTATACACTCTTTATGTGGGCCTAAATTGGACAATCTGTATTTACACTGGGTGCTACCTCACCATGGATAGGACATGTTTTGTTTTAAATAAGAGGCATATAGAACTTATGGTTACCTGTCATTTATACCAGAATATAAAGAAATCTTCACTAGCTTAATTTCTGAGAGATTTAAGGGGAGTTTAGAATCTCAAGATGGAGCCATAGGAAAGATCTATTAGACCACATAGTCCAAGCATGGTTTTTCTAATATGAGGTAAACCACTGATCACAAACACAAGACATGCTACACATTTATCAGATCAAATTGCATTGTTTTTAACTGTTAAGGCCATAAACTTGGTTCAGATGTTGTAGAGCTGAATAATTCTCCATTATAAACTTATAATCTCATTTAGATCTGCAAATCATGAAGGAAAACCAGGCATTATATGTGTTACCTAGTATCTCAGTATCAGATGTGGTATAAGAAAATAAATACCTGGAGACAGCAATGCAATAGTACTCTGATGATGGAGCCACATGTTGAAACAACTTGTATTTTTAATGCACTTTAACTTATTTCAGTGAACTTTAAGTAAAATGCTTATTTCTCAGCAATAAAAGCCAAAAGCTGAAGAAAGAGATGTCATAAAATCAGCTATTTAAATTAGTAACAAACAAATACTGTTTGGAAGTGAGGCCCAGATCCAGAAAAATCATTTTGTCCCCAAAGCAAGTCTGGCCAATGAATGGAATACACAGCCTTAAGTAACACTTTTGGGATTTCACCCTACTGAAAGAGAGGACATTTTTTTCCTCTTCTTATTTACTTTCCATGCACATTATTGCTGTGTGGAGTGCCTGTGTGAGCCTGCCAGGTGTATGTGGCTGACACACCAACCATCTTTGGGCCTACGGGGCTCTGGCATACTTAGAAGGGCATGGTCTGGAGGGTGTTTTCCCCCTAAACTTGCAAAATTGCAATATGGAAAGCAGCTTGGGTTTCTCAGATCGTATAAAGTTGGTCTTTGCTATGTGAAAGAGGAGTTAGGCATCTCTGATGAGTTCAACAAAGCAGGAATGCAAGCACGTGTTGAATATGTAGAAGCAGAGTGCCTCAGCCTGCCAACGGGAAAGTCAAGTTATAACTTATCAGCAGCAGAAAAATTGATTTGGGCACCTTACTTTGGACTCCTGGGACTTGTGGTTTGGAACTCCCTCTCGTGATGAATAAAAAAATCCTTCTCACTCCTCACTAACACTCTGAAACAAAAAAAAAAGGTGTAGGACAGGCAAAGCCCTGCTCTGAATTCCCTTGTTATTGGCGTTACTCTTAAGGATTCAGAGTTAAGTATTAATGTGTGTTCATATAGCATACCAGGCTATAGCAAAGAGCACTTTTTCACATCAATCATCATGTCCTCTTGAGGACATTTAAAAATATTAGAAGACTTAGGATTTGGGTACACCATCTTTCTAACGGTGAGGTTTGTTGTCAAGCAGTTGTGACATCGCTTTGGAGTAGGCAATGAACACCTGAACCACACCTGCTCAGGGAAGGTACTCAGAGAATCACAGCCCAAGCCAGAATTCCTGGGGCATGTCACCACTGCAGCTCTGTTAGAAGAGATGATCACCAGTGTATCTATTCCTACTGTAGCTACAGTAGCTTGATTGCATTTTCTGGGGGTGAAGAATGAGGCAGGATTTCAGAGGTACTTAAAGAGGTTGACTCCCAGTACCCACTTATACCGTGAAGGAGGAAAGGAGGAGTAAGTGCTTCTGAAATTCCCATAAGGCACTTGTCTGCTTTTTGGAATTTTATCCATGGAGACCATAAACATGTAAATGAACTGTTTGCAAACTGCAGTAAATAATTCCATTGTTAAAATACACTAATGTTTTAATGAAATGATTGTCTTTTTTCCCCCCAGTCCATAAAATAGAGCGCCACTTAGCTAACAAAACAATGCAGTAATGCTATATTTGTGCACTTTTAATTCAGTGCTGGTTTTCATCCAAAAGTTGCTTACTATAAATCCTGGGGAGGCAGGGAGAAGAAGAAACAATCATCTGATCACTAAAAAATGGGCCATTCTTCATCCTTAATACAATAATGCAAAAATTAAGAATCAAAATATATTTTAAGCTATATAGCCACATGAACAAAAATTAATTGACATAACCAAAGAAATGTTACATTTTGTATGAAGGCTATATTTGGTGAAGAAGCAGCATGTTTTGAAGGACAAATCATCAAACGAGAATGCATCTTTCTTTGAGAAAAAAAAAAAGAAAGAAAATAGAGGAACACAAACCAAGAGGGAATTCAGTTTAGATAATGCTCTGTGCATTCTGATTCAAAGCATTATGAAAGTTGGCAATCATCTCGTTCGTTAAGTCTATCCATTTTCACTGCTTCCTGTTTTAGGTAGAATTCCCCTAAAAAGAAGGAAAGCAGAGCCCTACCCAGATTGTTCCTCCTTGCCACACAGCCTGCCAAAGGGAACAGGGTAGGCAGTACAACTCTAAGGACTAGCATGGCAGGTACACTGCTCTTTGTCCAGAGGGCAATGCGGGAGATCTGCAGGACTTCAGAGCCTGAGTCCCATGTAACCACTCCTGGGGCTGGCTAACTTCAAGCTCCAGGGTACAGTATAATTCAAGATTCATTGCATCAGGAAGGAGAACTCAGGTGTACTCTTTCTGGGTAAGTGTTTTCTCCAGTAGGTTAGAATCATTCATTTTTTCCCTCCAGCCCAACTAATGTTGATTTGTCTCTACAAACATAGCTTCCACTAGCATGATGACAGAACATTTACCCCAGCAAACCCTATAAGTGAATAATTATGGCTTTCACTTGAGAAATCTGTATTGTGAGCTGAAAAGTGCATGGGCAGAGACTGGCAGTAAAAACATGCCAATGAGCTGACTGTTGTCCTATTGCATAGCGGCACATGACTACCACTTCTACACCTGTAAAACCTTGTGTGAATGAGCTCTCTTGTATGCCTAAGTGTGTAAGAAGATTCTGGGCAGTGATTTCTGATATATCAAACCCAAGAGAAGGGTGGGTTATCCCTCAGTTATTTATAGTCTGATGTCCTGCATTACAGGTTCTCTATTCAGTATCTAGTATAACCAACTTCTGATGCAGGGGAAGGTGGAAAGAAATTTCCATGAATAACTCTCCTCCTCAGAAACCAAATTCTATTAAGGAGAGAAATAGTTTCCTGACCCCACAGGTAAAGCAGAGAAAAGCCATTAGAAGCCTACTCAGGCCCTGAGACTGATCTTGTCCCCAAAGCATATCCTGCATTCTCCTTTCCAAACATGTCCAGACTCCTCCTCTCTTGCCTTGGTGTCTGTAAGTAGATAGTTTTAGCAGCTCCTCAGATAACGTTAGCACTTGGGATCTTGTTCTTAGGCACCTATTTCTCCACCTTTAACCAGATCAAGAACTCAGGGAGCTGGATTTCACAAGCCTGCCAAGTAGCTAGATATTGGGCACCCCTGGGGTCATGATATGTAGACTCCTTATCATTCTAGCCCAGTGTGCCTCTCAGAGCAATTCCCAAGGTGGCAGAGCTTGATAGCTCCCTTCAGAGCCACATCCAGTAGACACAACTAACTTCTAAAGCAGGAAGCTGGGAGAAATGTAATAGCCTTTTAATGAAATAGTCTTTTTTATGCACAGACTGCTTTCTTGGGGTATTTTCCTGTTGTGTAATCTTATTTGACAATAATCCTTACACTGACAAAGGGAGCTTTCAAGAAAAAGAAAGAACAAACAGCTTTTAAAATTGAATACATGAAGACATAAACGACACAGGGAAATTAAAACTCAAGGTGAGCTTCAAGGCACTGGGGGGTGGAGGTGGAGGGAAGGGAAGCAGTGAGCAACGGCAGTGATTGAAGAAGGGAGATCGAAAGGAATCACAGGGCACAGACTTCCACAGAAGCTTCTCCATAAGGCTCTGCAAAGCAGGTGTTGGCCTTCCCCCCCCCAGCAGCCCTCCTCAGCAATATAAAGCCATGTGCTTTTCTATGGCTTGTCCTTTAAATGTTCAAAAGGGTAAAAATCTGACAGCTTGACACCATTTCTGTATGTGCAGATGATGGAAGTGCATGAAATGTAGGTTTTACCAGTATTTTAAACCTAACGTGAGGCAAACATTAAACCATGGTTTGTAAAGGTTTAACTTCATTTCAACGTAAACAGTGGAGTTATGCATAGCTGTGAATATACACCTGTTCTGTTTTGTCCATATGGTAACAAAGGAGTCAGTCCAACACCATCCTCACTTGGACAAAACTTCCACAAGAGATTTATTCACAATAATTCGTAGACACTTTTACAATACTGTTACCCAAAGTATGCACTTAATATTCAGAATAATAAAAAGAGCAATAAAATGTAATCAAGATAAAGTTCATTCTAATTCTTAAAATGCTGAAGGACTGTTTGGTTTCTAAAAATGCCTCTCATGCCTTTATTGCTTAATAACTGCAGTCAAAAATTGCTTTCCACCACAGACTGGTGTTGCCAAAGCACCATTGTACCATAAACCCTAAAACCTTTCTTACTATGAAGAGTATGCGTCTCTTAGAAAGGCATATGAAAAAAAAAATTAGCTTTGCAGTGTACTTCAGAGATCTATAAAGACCATAATACAAAGCTAAGAGAATACAAAAGGAGGCAAACCTGCAGACCAGAAAGAGTCTTCATGGAGAACACCCTAGTAATTCTTCTTTGTCTTGTTTTCCAAAGAGAATTCTACCTCAAATATCTTCAAAGAACAAATCTAATGTAATGTAATGTACAGAGAGAGGCACTTAGATAGCCCAAACCAAGCCACTTAGGACTTCATAGGTCAGCTCTGTCTTAAAGTCCACCAGGGGATTAAGCAACAACTGGTACAGATTTCAACACTATACTCACTGTTTGCATCTTCTTTTCAGAAAGAGAGAACAGCAATTTCATCCTGTTGAATGTTATGAAGGTGCAACCTTATTAAAAAAAGCAATCAAAATAGGGGTATTGATCACAGGTTTCTCCAAAACAAGCTTTACTCCTGGTCCCAACTGGGGAAGATTAATTTCTACTCCAATCTCTTCTGCTCCTCTGATGTCACAGTCTGACAATAAATATTTTACTCTTCTGAAGGGCTAGGGATTTCGGGGAATATTTTGACTTTTTGAAATTGTTTTTTTTAAAAAAATCTTATGTGTATACATGTACGTGTGTGTGTATGAATATATTTAAAGTTTAAAAGGACAGAAGCAGAATAAGATGTATTATATTTTATGAACAAAATCCACCTTTTGATACAAGCTAAGCTAACATAATGCATTCTCTACTGTGCATTCTGTGTGTGTATTCTGTACATTTATTACACATTATTTATTATTTTTTTTGAAATCTGTGTTTTTTCCTTACTCTCTTAAAAATGAAAGTGTTTTTTTAACCGAGGATGATATGGAAAAAAACTGGCCTTGCTTGTGATAGTAGGATTATCCATGAGAACTGAACCTAGCCTTTTTTCTGTACAAAGAAGTGAGTTCTGCTTGAATTAAGGATGTGGCACCTCCCTAACAAGGGAAGTTCAGACTCTATTTTCTGTAGGTACCCACCAGAGGGAGACAAAGAGATTTACTGTAGGAACTGACTGGCACAACTCACAGACAGCAAAAATGCAGAGCGAGTGAAGAATTTCTGAAACATTTAAATAGCCGTAGAAGCATTAATGTGCAAAACACCCTACCTCTATCGGAATTACTGTTTTTCTATACACTTCAAAAACATCACAAAAGCTTTATGTATCCTTTATGTACAAATATTTACAGTTATGCCTGTATGCATCTATAAAGGTATATACATATGCAAGCACAGCTCTTGACATACGTTTGCCTCCTGCAAACACTTCAGAAAGTAAAGTAACTAGCACGAGTGTTTAGTAAATCAGAAAACCCACATGAGTACTGCTGAATATGGAGTCTGTGTTCTTAATTGCAGTTATGCAGCTTGACAATCTGATTCTAACTTTTATGTATGCACAATTAACTAACAGCAGGATCATCCCATTCTTCAGCCAGTCTGGTCAGTTGCCCAGAGATGCTAAATCAGAGGGATGGTGTGCCTGGAGCACTTTCCAACACAGTTTCTGTTTCATTGGTTGTTAGTTACTCACATACAAGGCAGAGGATTGACAGCATTGTTTTTTCCCAGTAACAATCAAAACAACTTGGGGCAGGGCTGGGTAACCATCCTGGCACATTGGGATGGTTACATGTCAGATATTCAATGTTGACAAAACCCAACCTTCATGTCAATGAACAACAGGAATAAGTAATAATCAGAAAAGACAAGGAAATTGATGGAAAGGTAGAAAAGGATTATTACTGCTGGGGACTGGAAATCTAATGCAGAAAGCAGCCTCAGGATGCAGCACAAAAGCTAATATAGACATTCTCAGAGGTTTTATGTGGCAGGACAAAAATTGTGACACAGTATTTGCAGCAAAACTGAGCAGAATTCAGTTTTTCTAATAACTAATCCTGGAAATTAGTCACAAGGTTATCCTTGTCATTTTGTTTTAGAGGTCTCTTAAAATATGTTGAGCTGATTACTTGGGTAGGCATTGGTTCTTAAGTGACTGAAAACGCTGAGTCAAAGAGAAGTAGACTAACCCATTTGTGAATTATGACGAGGCTGGCATCCAAAAGACTTTGGAGGGGAATAATTATGAAACGTCTATCATTTCATCATAACAATCTGTCTTCAATCAAAGCATGTTGTAAATAGAAGTGTTCAGAAATTTTCAAAGGAAACAAAGTTTTGTCAAAAAATGCTACTTCATCCAGTCTGAAGTCTTTCATTTAAAACATCTTGGGTTCAATGAGGTTTTAGCAAACTCAAGGCAGAGTTCAAAGAGAACCTTGCCTGGATTCCTGCAGAGTCTGCCTGGGCTACGGACACTGGAAACAGCCACTACAGGTCAGATCAAAACTAAATTAAAAAGAAACTTCCACTGAACTTGGAATCCCAGTTTTGTGCCAGCTTTGCTTATGAGGTTTTTTTACTGCTATTTAAAAAAGAAAACTTTGTATCTAGCAGCTACGGCTCAGGAGGGTGTTTTTTTATAGAATAGATTTTTATCTTCAAGAAGAGTCACATAAACAATTTAAAATTAGAAGAATGTGATTACAAACGCATATTGTTCTTCCGCTATAATCTCTAAAAAGGCTCTGAAGTTGAAATGAATTAGCCTACAATTGACTTTTTAGGAATATATGCATTAAATATATATACATATATAAAAAAATAAAATAAAGTTCCTAGTGATACAGATGCCTCACAGCACTTCATTTGCTATATTTGGTGACTTTTGAAAACAAGTAACAGACATAGTGTTCACTACAAAAGTGTAAACTGAAAAAATAAATTCATGGACACATAAAACATGAGTAATTTTACTTAAATATGTTCAGAGTCAGTGTCTATTCAAGACAAATGTCTAAAATCTCAAAAGATAATTTTGCATATCTCAGTTCCTTTAGAATGATTTTGAGTATCTCTTGTTACCATTAATAAAGTGGTTTAAGGTTGTAATATATATGGACTATGTATATAACATACATAAATATGCATATTTAAGTATCCAAATTACTAGGCAGATTTTCAGAAATACAGAACACTTGGTGGTGATAACAATATTAAAATATGCAGAGAATACCATTACATGTATTTTGGTTTTTTACACCAAAGTAACTAGCAAACATATCAAGCAAAAAGGATTTACATATCTTGTTTGCATGTTTCCTGCCTCAGATCATGATGGCATGGCACATACATGCTAGCATATAAGGAGAGGTATTAGACCAACTGAAGGGCACACACCCAGACAAATGTTTTAGCATTATCGTCTTATGCAAGATATTTAACACAACACTGTCTTTAAAGCTCATAAAATTCTTCAAATAATTTTTGAAATCCAGAATTTTTTCTGAGCCCTTCTGTCTGTATTAAAAATAAGAAAACTGGTGTGTTTCTTATCAACTTATTTGAAAGAAGAATCCTATTGAAAACTAAACTCATTTCAGTTACATGCTGAAGTGATTGTGCTAAAGGGTCTTACTGTATAAATGGAGCACACCAGCCAAAAACAATACAAACGTTTAGCTGCTGGCTTTAGCCAGTCTCTTTCAGTGCAAATCATAATTGCTTTAGGACTTTCTGAATCCACTTTTGAATTCAAAGCTTCAGACAAATAATTGGATTTCCTGAAAACATGCTGAGCTATATGCTCTCCCTGTCTTGCTTTATGTCCTCAGGGCTCCAGTCTCTGCTTTATATCAAGCTGCACCTAGTAGGCTAATTGGAGGGATGGGTAGATCACTCTACATTAACATGTCCATCTGTATTAAATAAAATCTCCTCAACAGTCTTTATCATCTTTAACAGAATTATCACTTCAGAGTTGAAGAAACAAGAAATCAAGTAAAAAAGGCTGTGTAATTTACCATTGGCTTGGGTGCTTTAGCCCTGTAGACCTACAATCCAAGCCAATTATATTCTAGCTGACTTATTTTTACAGCACTTTGACATTGTATACTCACTTCATGTGTCTCACTGACTGGAGGGCAGCTCTAAATATGCTCTGGGCTATCTGCCTAGACATTTCTTGCTCTAGGTAAAGTACAGTTGAAATACCATTTGAGTTTGATCTGCAAGGCTTGTAAATATGTAATATCAAAGATTAAGCCCTTCAGTTTCCCAGTATTGTGACAGGTGTACAAAATACTTCATATTAACAAATGAGGTGTTGCTTTTTTATTGTTGTTATTTAACATTAATAGCATGTAAAAAGCTGGTGACCTTTCCCTCCCTGACAAGTGTAGAAAAGGAATAATCAAGCTAGAGTGGCTGCTGAGACAAAAAACTGTCCATTGCCTATGAAATCTCTGGGGTCAGGTTTGCACTAAGAGTTCTCCTGGCACAGCTGTGTTTGTTCAGAGTCTGAAAAATTCGCACCTTCTTGCTGACCTCACTGTGTCAGAAAACACTAAAACCCAGCACTGGGAGGACACAGTATTACTCTAAGGGAGGTTTGGATGGCTTCACTTAAGACATTCAAGGAAATGGCATAACAACAGTGACAAATTCTTTTCTTGTGTTTCAGCACCAATTTGATGGTACTTTTCACCACTTAGCATGCTACTTGCAACCTCTTTTGCTACTGCTACCACCTCTACCAGTTTTCTCTCTTTGTTGTCCCAAGCATAGCAGAAGATGGAGACACCTGTCTAGTCTTCACAGCAAGCAACTATCTTCTGCAATCTCTGTCTGTTAGCTTGATGGGGTTTGACTTACAATTCTGGTTCTTTGAGGATTTTTTTTTTTTAAATGAGTTTTTTTTAATGGTTGCTGTGTTCTTGGATTCTATTATACCTACTGCCAGAAGAAGCCATTTTGCGTAGCTGAAGTAGAAAGGTTGCCAATACAAGAGAAGCATGCGTTAAAATATTACCGTGCAGAAGCATACATACCTGACCATCTTTTCCATTTTATTGCTTTTCTGGTCTGCATAAGTCTAAAACTGGTTTTGTATCCTACGGTTTGTACCTTTACGTGATATATGAAAAGAGTCTTACTGGATAAGACCAGAGGATAAGTGCCAGAATCCTGTCTTCTTGCAGTGACCAGGAGGGGGAAGGGCCAGTGCCACCTGCTTCCCATGAGACAGCAGGCATCAGCAAACCACCAGTCACTTCAGGGCTTACCCTCTGATCTACACCAATTCTGAACAGATTTATCAGCATAGTCCCAGCACTGACCCTTTTGAACTCCACAAATTACTTCTCTCCATGTTGAAAACTGACCATATATTCCTACTTTCTCTTGCACGTCTCTCAGCCAGTTTTTACCTGTGGAAAGACTTTCTTTATTCTGCTAAGGCTACCGACTTTCCTTCACATCCTTCCTGATTCATGGCTTCCTCCTCTGAGACCAGATCCTCAGCAAGCTTGTTTTCTTTTGGCACTGTGGAGGATCCTCACCCTTGGTTTGGCACAGCTAGAGTATTGTTACAGTCTCTGCCAATTATGGATGGATCTTATTACTGAGGTTAAGTTCTAACCCACCCATCCCCACCATCATTTGAAGATGTGTAATAATTTTGACAAACCTCAATGGCCGTTCCAGATGCCCATTTATTGTGGAGTGACCCACAAACTATCACATTACAAGTGGTCACAAAAACATACCATCTGTGGTGATGTTTGAGTTTTCTACGCAACTCCTGACATATAAACCAGGAATCCAGTTATGTCTGGTAATAGGAAAGTTGGTTAAAGCTGGAATTAAATCTGAATATTAAATAGAGTATAGCATCTTCCACCTTTAACAACTGATATTTTTTTTTCAGAAACCAAATTTAATCTGATGAAGAAACCCTCTGTGAACAATGTAGCTGTAACCATTATGGATTAGACTACAGTTTCATGTGTAATTGTTCCATTTATGTCCATGTAAGAGGTATTAAGATGAAGCTGTGAAAAGCTACATCTGAGTTACAACACAGGATGGTAGGCTTACAGGATAATGCAGGTAGGAAGGGACTAGGAGGAGTGCTCTAGCCCAACCTCCTGCTCAAAGCAGGGTCAGCTATGAGGTCAGACTGGGTTGCTCAGGGCTTTATCTGGTCTTGAAAACCTTGAAAGGCTCAAGGATTAGGCTTGCACAGCCTTTGCTTGACTGAACCTCTCCTGTTTCAACTTATGCCTTTGGCATCCTTCCACCATGCACCGCTGTGAAGAGTCTGGCTTTATCTCCTCAAAAAGCTCCTCTTAGGTGCTGGAGCTGGAGCTGGTATTGGATTCCCTCAAAGCTGTCTCTCCCAAACTGAACAAATGCTATTGCCTCAGCCTCTCCTTAAAGCGCAAGTGCTCCAGCCTCTGAGCATCTTGGTGGTCCTCATCCTGTACCTGCTTCATTTGATCAACATTTCTATTTTCTGAGCCCAAAACTGGACTCAGTATTCTAGACGGTGCAAGTGATTGCTGAGTAAAGAGGAGAAATAACTTCCCTTGGCCTACTGGCTATAGTCCTGTTATGATAACTCAGGATACAGATGGTTAGATATATAGATAACAGCGCAGGACAGTGGAAATGTCTGAGCTATGGCTTCAAAGGCTTGGTCCTTCATGGCACGAGCACTTTAGGACAGGGAAATCATTGCTTAGCTTTTTCAGAAACAACAGTATGACCAGACAGTGGCTGTAAGTTTCAACCAGTGGAACCACTTCAGTCTGTAGAGATCTCTGAGTAACTCACTTTGATGAGCACCTTGTGGGCTAAAAGAAGTTCCCTGCACAAACTGAAGTTAAAGGTTGATTGTGACTAACATCCAAAGCCAGAAGCAGTCAAACACAACCTGACTTGAAAGGGTGTGTGCTTAACTTTGAATATTGCCAGCCTGGTTAATGTAGAATTCTATTCAGAAAAGTCAATCAGTAATAAGGTCCCTCTATGCCTGTTTTCTCCTGGATCAGATTTTCCTCCCCATGGGATTTCTATTGAAAGAAAATAGGTAAGGGCACTGTGCCAAATTCCACCTACAAACTGAGGTCCACCTGCTTAAGAAGCTGAAGTGACCTGACATACAAAACAGGTTTTGTGGGTGAGACTGTGTGGCTGCTTAAAATATGACCAGACATCCTTCACAAGATGCCAGTGGTAACTGCTTGATTGGCATAATTCTTTATGGAAGTATTTGGTTTTACTTTGGAGTTTGGCTAGGCTAAGGCAAAAACTTATACCAAAGACACTACCTCCAGAATCTTGGATGATGTTTAAGTTTTCATTTTAAAAATTGTTTTTAAACCTCACACTTTGATGTTAAGGATGGAAATGCAAACATTTTCTTGAGACTGCAAACATGTTAGCAAGGCTGCAGTCAGTAGAAACCCACAAACCTCATGCCTGTGTTGGAACAAATCAAGCCTAAGTGACACTTAGGAAGGAGGCTGCTTGGTTTGGGGAAGCAACTGGATTGTCCTCATCGGTGTGATGTGGAAGCCCACAGGGCTCTGCTCTTCTGCTTTCTCATGACCTTGTGTAAATCACCATTTTATGACCATTCTAGGCAGAGGGCAGTTAACTGCTTCGTCAGGAGAAAGATGAGTTTCTCCTAGCTTTTCAGAAAAAAAGTTGTTGGCTTTGCATCAGAACAAACATGTTGCAGAGTCCAGATCCCTGCAGCCAGTTATTATTTAAGCAATAAAATCCTTACAGCCTTTTGGC
This sequence comes from Fregata magnificens, assembly GCA_013389945.1. NCBI lineage: Eukaryota > Metazoa > Chordata > Aves > Suliformes > Fregatidae > Fregata > Fregata magnificens. Next base: position 109,496 of record WAAD01003622.1, on the reverse strand, counting down.
ATCAAGCCTTATAGTTTTTGTGGGAAAGGAAGAAGTTGTATTATTTTCCTTCTTGCTATTTCATTTATATCACAGAAATGGAATGTCTTTCACAGTTGATTGTATATACTTTTGTAATTCATAGATGTAAAGCCAAAAAGCCCCTGTGATTCCTAAACGTTCTGCAGCCAAGCCTCTCTCAAGAGTCTTCCAAAACTTACTAGTATACCATTCAGGCCAGAAACCAATACTTGGATAGCTCTGCTTAAATCCCTCTGCCAGTCACCTGATAGAAAACATGCCTGTACTGCTAAAGTAAGGAGGAGCCACCTTTGTTTTCGTTAACAGGAATGTATTTTATAAACCTTTCTTTAAAGTCTTTACAAAGACTGTTTGTTAATCTAATGCCTTTTGGGTGTTGAGACTAGCCATAGGTATGTCGGCCACCACTAATTTTTGCTTTCAACAAGAGGATAGTGAGAGGAATGTTAGAAAATGTAGTCTTACAAGGGACAGCCCCTATACCTGGAGAATGACTTGAGACCTGGGAATATTGCCTTAAATGAAGGGATTGTGTTCTTCCAAAGATGGAGATGGCAGGTAACCTCGGGACATGTACGCAGGAAAGATTTTCAGTTCTTTAACCTGTGTGAAAAATGTGTAACAAGTCACAGTCATTAGAAGTTGAAAGTAGGCAAATTGAATTTAGAAGTCCTTTTTTTTTTTTTTTTATAGTGAAGGTAATAAATTGCTTGAGGAGCCCTTCTCAATCTGTAGTAGTACTCAATTACTTAAAGTCTCTAAGGCATGTTCCCAGAACCCTGGCCACGATTCAGTAATTGCAGTAGTAGATCCAACTGCATAAAAGTTCATGATCTAATAAAAGGTGGTGGAAATTAAATGGGTTTCCCTCACCACCTTTCAGGTAAGAGAGAACACTAGCTTCAGGGAAGCAACAATGCAGTAGGCAATGCAATATCAGGAATGATAAAGAGAGGCAGTGGAGGACTAAGGTGTAATCAATACAATTGAAGATACTGTACAGGTAGGCAAAGGCAGTCAGAGCAAGCCCTGCAGAGCACTGGCAGAGGTGGCATCACACCACCCACAGGATGCTATCGGGATGGCATGGAGGGGGCCACGAAAAATGGCAATCCTCATGCACTGGAAGAATAGTGCAGCATTGGGACAGGGTATCCTGAGCAACTGTAGAGGCTCCCTCCTACAAATTTTGTAGGACTTAGCTGTACAAAGCTATGGCTGATCTGCTCTGTTGTTGGTTGTTAGTCACGTTTCAAGCAGGAGGCAGTGCTGGAGACTCACAGAGGTCTCTCCCCACTGAGGTTTCTGTAGCTCTGTTATTCTGTGATTCAAACTATATCAGCAGAAACAGAGAGGCAGTGGGGATTCTGAAAAAGTTGTGACATCTTAAGATCTTCAGAATAATATTCCTCATTACTGTTAGATGTTTTTAGCAATATTTTCCTTGTCCCGTTGCTAACTGTTTCACTGTTACCACAAGATGCAAGAAAGCTTATTATGGAAGCCTAGTTTGAGACCTTGTGCTCCTCACGGAGGGGAAACACACACAAACACACACACACACACATTAGTTTAGACAGGAGAATTTGTGATTTTTCATATATTAATTCTTCAACAGAGATCATAGATGAACTGTAAGATTTACTTTGCTTAAGACATATATATTAAAGCTACAGTTTAACTGGTCATCACTGCCAGGTTTAAATATTTGGTTAACAACTCTCAACAATATATTTTTTTCTTAGTGTAGGCTCTTAGCAGTACTGAGGTCCTGCTCAGGTAAGGATTCAGCTGGTTGAATTTTCCTACACATGGTCATTTTTCAGGAGTAAATATATATATATATTTAAGCTTAGAATACTTAATGAAATGTCTTCAAATCAACTCAATTTTTCTTTCTGTTTAAGGAGCAAATATTTATTTGGATCCTACAAAGTACTTTTGAAGAACACAGACTCCGATCTCAGATGTTTCAGTAACAAATAGTCAATCATGTGATCATTACAAGTATTTGAATAATATATATTTTATACACATCTGTTTTTAAGTATATAAACAATGTTTTATTCTTGATTTCCTGAAAAAATTGTCTTAGCTTACTTGTGATACAATGAGAAAAGTATACACATCTTTTTATGAATATGTGTTTTACATTCATCTTTGATTTTCCTTAAGGCTTTTTATGACTTGAGTTATGTCAAACTAAAATTTTACTGTGAATCTGAAGTGAATCTTGACATAATAATCACTTATCATGCTTTGGCACATATCTCAAAGCACAAGGACTAGAAGCTGGATGAAACTAAACCAAAGTTCCACTCCAGGAGCGTACCTCACGAGCTGCAACTACTAATACTCAGTGAGTCATTCAATAGTCGTAGAGCTTATTTAAAGAAATAACCCCAAAATGTCTGTAGGATACAGCATGTAGGTCATGTCTTCAGCACAGATTTTTTTGTTCAGCAGGTCTGTACCTATAGTGCTGCGCTCTTTGTTAGTGTAGGCAAGTGTTAGGTAATTAGGACATATAAGGCTCTAGTTGAGATGGAAACTAGAGAATAAGTTCATTCCCAAGCTGAGGTGTTTCCTTTGTATGCATCTGGAAAAAACAATAGTAGTGAGATGTAAAAAATACACAGCATTCAGTGTTGCAACAGCATTTTTGACTTTGTGATTCATTAGACGGTACAAGATTTTACACATCATTGCTATCTGTGTACAAAGTAGACTCATAATATGTGATCAAAATATAATCTCTAAAAAAGGGCAGATATATCTTTTCTTTCTGTATTAATGTGGAAATCTGACTTGACGAGGAAGGTGAATTATTCCAGTTCAGATGTTTCACTGATTTGGTTTAATATAGTGTAACAAAAGTGTTAGTAGGAGTATAGATAAATGTCTAGCCAGATATTGGCAAGAAAAACATTGTCGTATCTCTTCTCTCACACCCCAGAAAAACTCAACAGGTAACAGCTACAATATATGTGATTGCACTTGTAATGCAAATTTGATATAATTTGCTTAATTTGTATACAGTAATATGATAGTTCATGATAGACTGGAAATGTTTATGTATGACTCTAAATTAATCACTTCCAGATCTCATTATCATAAGAAATCTTTTGCAAAATATTCTTGGCATTAGTCTTTTCCCAAGCTAGGCAATGTTATTTAATTAGGTGTTAAGTGAGTTAAAAATGGAATTTTTAGAGAGAAAGGGATGATTGGGCTGGAAGTGGCTTACTTAAAATTTTACATCATGATAGAATATTTGGATTAAATATGAGAAAATTTCAGTTTTACTTGAAGAAATTGTATATATTGAAGTTCAGTTGCTAGAAAATGCACTTCACCTAAATGAAGATATATGTGGTACAGAAATTAGTAATTCTATATTTTGTACTCATGATGCCATAATCTCAGTTTGGTCCACTGTGCTCTATACAGCGGGCATTCATTGACCAAATGGAATGGAAAAAACATACCTTCACAGCTGAGTGGGATTTTATCAGCTGGTGCCAAATTTAACTACATGCACAATTTCTTAATCTCGATCTTTCATCCACAGTGAAATGCAGATGCAAAATGTAACTCAGTGAGTTAAGTAAGTATGTGAATACTTTACCTCATCTTTTTTTCATTTAAAAAACCCCAAAACATCAACAACAAAAAAACGAAAAAGAAGGAAGAGGAAGAAGTAAAGTTTTTTCTGCTTAAAGCACAATGTGTCTATATCTCCTATAAGAAAAGCAGTTCTGACTCAGTGCTATTCTGGGAGAGAAAGCCAAAGCTGTTCTCCAGGCCATACGCTCATGAGGTCTGGAGTCTGAGGTGGGATGATGAAAGCAGTGGTACCATCCCAGGTTTTGCCCACAAACTAAATTCTAGCTACTTGAGATGTCACTAGTTACTGATGTTAGAAATATGATGGCATGTACCTTGCTAGGCTCCTGAGGCTTGCTCCCCACCCAGCAAGTACAGTTTGGGATATGGGTAGAGCACACAGATGCTTGAGGTCTCTGGGCTCAGAGCCCTGTAAAATTTGCGAAGGAGACTATTTCCAAACTCACTGTAAAGAAAAGTGATAAAAATGATTCAATAATGACTGCTTTCCGAGTCTGAATGTCACTTCTAAAATGCTGATCTGAGGAAAAATCATACATGCATATATGCACCAGTGAGCTCTGCAAAGTATTCTCTGTGGCTTTTCCTTCCTTTAGCTTTTTCCTAGGCATCAGGAGATGGAACGGGTGCTGACATTCTTCTGAGCGTCATCCTCAAGTGGCACCAGCCTGAGCACCACACATAATATGAGCCCTTCATAACATGATCTGTTCTTTACCTTCTCTGTACTTTCCACAGAGGTAATTTTATGATTGTAACGATGTTGGCATTTTAATCATCATAGCAAGATACCTGAAATAGTACTTCTAGACTCAAAGGAGAAAGTAACTAAAGGTCCTAAAGCTTTTGTTTCAAGATTACAGATTCTGACAGATACCTCTGCATTCAGTTCATTTTTATTTCGCAACCATCAGGGCCAGAAGCTGATTCTTTTAACAAATTTAAATAGAAATTGTGGAGAGAAATATGGCACCCTTAAAAATATTGTCAGGTCACTGACCTAGTAGAGGTGGGGCAATTTTGAGCCCTGAAGTTAAAGGAGGCTTCCTGATGGACTGGGAAGATAAAATCACTTATTTAAGGGACAAAAAGATGGCAAAATGAGAGGCACCAGATCTTTATACTGACACTGAGATGAATTGACTCACCACAGTAGATCCAGAGAATAAAAAGAGAAGAACCTTTGAAGCTGGAGGGAGTTTCTTTAAGCACAGATCTTATTGAATGTTTTTATTATGAAACAAAATATGTTAAAATGATAAAATATGCTGATGACATGAGGTGCTGTCAACATGATGAAGGACTAAACCAGTATGCAGGAAGAACTGAAATACCTTGAGACTGGAAGCAGTGGAAATAGAAAGAAATAATATTACAGAAATATTACATAATGTTACAGAAAGTAAAGTAATGCTTTCAGAGTACTAGTATGAAGAATTTCTATAACCTTGTAATTCACCAGTTGGAAATATGAATGTAACAGTTAATCACATTTATAACTTGCAAGCATGATATACACTTGCAAAAGGTGCCCTGCAGTGTATCTTGAGAGGTTCCCTCCACCCCCTTTTCTTCACGAAAAAGCAAGTATAAGAGTCCAGATAGATCCTCCTCTTGAGCTCTGTGTATACTTCTGGATGGCCATGTTCAAGAGAAAAAATATTGACTTTAAACCTGTATAAGGATTACCAGGGAAATGTTGGACCTACAGCATAACAGAAGCCAAGATAAGCTTGATACGTGTAGTCTAGAAAAATGAAAGCAGAGATGGGTTATGATTGTTTTGCATAAAAATGTCAAGGTATGGACATAAACACTGGGAAAGGAGAAAGGCCAGGTACAGTAAAGGATGATCTTCACACAGAAGCAATGAGGATATAAACTGTCCATGAACAAATATGGCTACAAGCAAGAGAGAGGTTTTGTGACAGAGTCATTAGAAACAATCACTCTGTAGCAGAATTGTGTAGCTAAACTTATAATAATATATATTTTTAAGATAAATCTTAATCAGTGTACACAAAGCATTATATGTTGTAGTTTCAGTAATAGCAGGAGACAGAACTTGATTATGCTTATTTGCTTCAGTTTTGGAATATGTATTAATACACTATATTGGCCAGTTAATAACATTCTAATTTTATTTTTAATGTTCTTCTTAAATATATTAAAATTAAAATAATTAAAAGAACCTACTTATACCTCCCTCAGAGGATATCTGCTATATGCCATGCTCCTATTTAGTAAAAATACACTTTTAGGTGTTATTGTGGATATGGAGTCATGATTCCTAATACTGGAAGCTAACAGCTCAAATTAATTGGCATCATATTTTTAGAAGTATTTGTACCGGGGATCATTGCATCTCTTACTAAGTTTGTGAGGGATTTCAGTCCAGGAGCAGGAGTAACATTAGATAACTTAGTTGATCATAAATAGTAAATAAAGAAGACCGCACTTCAGAAACAAAGTCAGAGGTCCATCCAAGCCTAGGTGGGTCATTGACCTTCACTGCTTAAAGGATGCTGGTTTCTGAGACCCAAGAAGGCTCTTTGGATAGTAGTCCTGTGATCTGTGAAGATAGCAGCAAATACAGATTTGTACAGCATTCCTTCTTTTACTGTGAACAGTGTAACTCATTTTTATCCAACTTTCGCAAAACTCCAACTGGATACCATCAAGTTTTAAATTCCCCTTGTATCAATTGTATCCAGCATTTATCTTGTCTGTTTACAGTGCAAATTCTTTGGGGTTGTATATGTACATTGCTAAGCGTAAAACTTTTTCATTTTAACTGAACCCTTTGCATTAATCTATTATTATGCTTTAATTTCTTCTTGTTATCAATCCCACCCCCTTTTTTGGGGGGGGGGGAAATATGAAGGAGGTTATCACTTGGTCATTAACTTTTCTGAATTACATCTGTACATTTATCTTCACTCTGTGAGTGTTTTTTTCCCCACTTGCTGCTTTTTTTTCTCAAACTTTTCCCTTCTCTCTTGTCATTGCAAATATATTGCAAATACTGGTGTCTGTCCTGAAATTTCATCCTGAAATGTAAAAGTAGCTTCATTTCACCATTTTTTACATGTTGTTTGTAAGGGTGGTTTTGGTATCTTTAGAATGAAGAATACCATACCACTATACAACTATAAACTATTATTCCTGTAGGGTTTTTTTAAAATTATTATTTTCTATACATTTTCAAATACAAGTCTATGATGGTAACTATTTTATTAACACATTTCTTTCTACTCAAAGGATTAAGTCATGTTATTTGCTTTGATTTGGCTCCTATACTACAAATGTCCCTGAAAACTGAAATGGCAAATATATATTACAATGTATAAAAGAGGAAACTTCACCCCATGTAACTATTTGAGATGTAGCTTGTATTTTCTAATAATGAAATGGAGGTAGCTGTTTTTTTACAAGCAAAATGAAGGATGCAGATTTATTTTAACGGAGAATTAGTAATTGTAGTGTGAATTTATCCCTGCAATATGGAGGTGATTTTAACCACTCTATTTAACTAAAAGGGATTTTTTAAAAAAAGAAATCACTGTTACTCTGTAGTCGTAACTCACAAACTCTCTCAATTTAGGCATAGTCACTCATGGTTAACTTTTGGCCCACTATAGATCAACATTAACTATTGTAATCTTTAACCTTGTTTGTGGGAAAACACATTTAATGTATCTATTGTATTTAATGCTGACACAAGGCAAAAAATAGTGTGAAAGTCCAATAGTTTATTTGTAGTGGATATAACCAAAAGTTTAAGTAGCAAAAATTTCTGAAATTACTAAGTAGATATTGAATCCCTTAGTACAGGAATTATGTTGATTATAAACTCAGGAAGGAACATCTCAGACATATAGCAGGGATGAGCTAGGGTAGCAGCTGTCCTGGCAGATCTATAACCTCCTCTCTAATGAGTTTCTTTCAGCTCTGGGTAGCGTTTGGACCTATGGACATAAGTCAGCAGGTCCCTCCTTCTGCCCCAGTGTAGGTAAAAAAAAGTGAATGCAGCTGGTAACCAGCTTCTCTGCTGAGATGATGTGGAGAGGATGGCGGGAGCCCACAGGCCATGCCACTGTGCACCGTCCTCCTCAGGTGGGCACGTTCTGTTTCCTGGAGAAACTCAGGCACTCGGAGTCTGCTGAGGTGGCCTCGGGGTTTTGATCCTAAGAAGTCATGTGTCAGTTACAGATGCAGACAAAACCTGGAATTGTGGAAGCTTCTAGTCAGGAGAAATGGCCACTGGCTTGGGTTTTTATTTTCCTGTGTGCATATTTGGTTTTTTTTGTTTTGTTTTGGTTTGCTTTATTTCATTTTATCATATTCCTTATTTCTTCTATGTATTCCAGTTTAGGTGTTTTTTTTCTTTGTTTGGGTTTTTGTTGTTGTTGTTTTTAAATTATTATTATTTTTTTTAGTTTCTTTCTTTATCTGTATCTGAAAACCATTCTCGGTGTCAGAACAGAGTCAGACACAACTTATACCAGACAAGAACATGCTAATATGGAGGGCTAGAGGGGTATAACTATCCACTGTGAATAAGCAGGCCACAACCCACACTGCCATCATTAAGGCAAATAGGGGGAACAAGGGAACACACACTCATGGCAGCTGTACTTTTACCCTTTTGTAAAAAGTGACGTAGAAATGCCCCATCTTGAAGAACCCAGAAGAGGTAAATACAATTGGGCCAAAGCTCGCTGGCTGCGTAAGAGATCTAATAATCCCATGTCTATAAGGAGAACCTGAATAACAGGCATGTGTGTTATGAGCTGAAAATGGGGAGCAGGTGGTGGGAAAGTTTATAAATTATACTGCTCCCACAAAAAGTATTCATGTGTGCCTGCTTCAAGCACGTCATGTTCTTAAATTCCTATTTACAGGAGAGAATAGCAGTGACACCTATACTTCAGATTTCCTGCCTTTTCTTCTTGAAATGATGCCCTGGCTTTTCTTTTTCCTCAAGCAGTTTTCACCCCTCCATTGTTTTCACAGGAGGACTGATACTGGATTTAGCAGAAATCCTGCAAGAGTTAAGAAAAACCTTTTCCCCATGAAATTTTACTTGCAGTTTTTGGCAGAGGTAGGTACTGAAATTTTTCTCACTTGTGTGCTACAAGAAAATGTTGGCAGTTTGGCACAATCACTCAACTTACTGAAGCTAATGCTGCTACCAAAAGAGCATCCACAGCAGTGTGTTGTACTGGGAACATCAGAAGCTGTTTAGAGCAGCTGTGGCACAAGAAAAAGAACTGGGCCATCTTCAGTCACTGTAACCTCCAGATCTAACACATAGCCTCAGAGGTTTGCTCACCGTATACTCTCCTCTGATTTTTAAAGTACTACATGGCCAGGAGTTCTCCCAATGGAACAAGAGGTGGTTTGGACTCCTTCAACTTTTCTCAAAAACCAGAACCACCCCCCCCACCCCCCGCCATATGCATGCAATAACTGGACCTGGAATTGGATCTAGCTTTGTGGGAACCAGAGAGAGAGCCAAGAAGGAACGGTCTCCAGAAAGTGCATTTAGCAGGACCTTCCCATCTCTTGAGTTTCCACAATGGAAGCATTCATCGCTCCACTACGAAGTTTTCTTCGTACAAGCATGTTTTCAAGCTTTGCAAGTTTTCTGGGTGATTTGTTGTGTGTCTGTCTGCCTATTTCTCTCTCCTCTATCTCCCCAAATTTCTAATTCTTCTGCTGATTTTAACCAAATGTGACTAACTTCCTCTAAGCTTCATGAGACCAGAAAACAAAGGTACTGTTAAATATCCAGACAGTGAGATAAAATGATGTGTTAATTCCCACTTGTCCAGAGACACAGGAGAGATATACTTTATGAATGCCCCAAAAGCTTCAACTGAAGCTAACAACCTTGCAGATACTAATGTTAATCAACCAAACTCAGTCCTAAGCAGACAGCTTTCATAAGTCTTGGATCACTCCAAGCAAACTTACTGGGACTTGAGAATGTACCTTCACATGGGTTAGACAAAAGGAGGAAATTCCATTCACAGCCACTGCAATAGGGGAGAGGGACATTAGGAACATCTTCATCTAGAAAGTGTAGTGGAGAGGGCTGTCCCCATTACACGTGATCTAAGGACGGAAGATTGAGAATGAAAGAGAACTGCATAATGAAATAGCTGCAGAAGGGACTACTATCACGCAGTTATAACAGATTTTTGTTTAAATTTGGGAAACAAGTGAGTTTTAAAAGCATTGACCTGTGTTAATCATACTGATAGATTGTAGAGTTGGATTTTTCTTCTTTCAAGGAAAAAATGGTCAGAGTCAGCATATCCACAGCAAGAGTTGCTTAGGTAGTCATATGGTACATGATGTCTCTGTTACACTCTGATGCATGTGGTTCGAGAAGGTTTTCGTTGTTTGCTAAAATAGACTGTACTAGGAGAAGCCGACAAATATAGCATGTGAACATCAGCTTCGGTGACTGAACCGAAGAGCAAGAATGCAAGAGGATGAGAGGAAGAATGCTTCTTTCCCTCCAAGTACAATTCTATCCAAATCAGTAGCAACAATAAAAAACAGTAACTATGAGTTAAAAAGATAATAAGTAGTCATTACTTATAATATGAGGTAGATAATGTAGTTGCTACTGTTGGCTTTGGACATTGCTGTTGTGCCTAGCAGTCCCGTTCAAGTACAGGACCTCTTTGTGCTAGGCAAGTAAAACTCTCAGGGTCCCAGGGAGATTTCAATTTGAATATGCAGGACAAATGTTTCCCTGATGTCATACATCACTTCAGTGGCAAAATGAGGAGAGTTTTCCTCAACTTTCTTGAGAGCAATGCTTGGTATGCCAGTGGGGTTTGTCTCTTTCCATTTTTCCTTGAATTCATACAACTTTAAAATATTTTTCCTTTTCTAATTTCTCCTGCACCTCTAAATTTTTAAGACTTGACAAGTTCTGTCCACTGTTGCAATAATTTGGTGCCAATGCATGACACCTACATTTTTTTGTGAAAATACCTTTAAAAGTGGAAGGCACAGTGCCATCTGAAGTGACTAAAATCACTGCTATTTTACTCTGAATTTTATTGCTTCAGTGCCTTTTTCTGACATTTGTCATATCAATTTCTGTATTACTTCAGTGGCCAGCCCAACTTTTAGAAAGCAATATGATGAATTTTTGAAGCAGAACATCTGAGAGCAGGAACCCCCTTACCCTACAACATGATCTCTCTGGTTTACATAAGTTTTTGTACTGATTGGTAAAGTTTCATTTTGAACTTGCAATCCCTCTCACCCACACTGCACTTGGCTGCTGCCCACCAGTGGTGCATTGTAGGGAATACATGAAAAAGAGCGAGTAAAACATTATATATATTATACATATAAAACAATATATATACATAAATAGAAATAATATATGCCAAGGCTAAGATATGGTTAGCTACTGTGTCAGAGAAAAAGAATAAGGTTGATATTATTCAGTTATATACACCAGGGAACTCTTACTACATTTTTCTATGCTGGTTGCTAATTTTCTTTCAGCAAAGATAACTAAATTTAACACTATTAAGTATTTGCTCCTGAATGCAAAAAGCTTATTTGCTACTTTTTCTTTTTCTTATTGTTCACCTAGCAAATATATACATATTTCAGAGGATTACTGAGCTACTATATTGCTTGTCTAGAAAGACTGAATGCGCTACTTGCTGTTTAAATGTTGGAAGTCATCATACCTTTATATTTAGGCAAATGTTTTAATACTGAGGAGACTAATAAACTTCTTCAACCCTACTAAACAACTGATTTAGTACCTCTGTGTATAATTGTGCTAATCAACCACTGACCAAATAATCTGGAAAGTAAAACATTAAGCAATAAAAAGGCACATAAACTTTTTACTATACAAATTTATTAAGTCATATAGAAATAAAATCAAGTTTTATGTATGCAGAGAAAGAAATGCAAACTTCTCTGCTATTCTTACACCTTTTTGCAGTCTTGAGATATGTACAGAAAATTCGAATACCTATTGTTTTGAGGCTAAGGGCCCGATTCTCTACTGTATTGCAATATAGGTAACGATTTCCATCATTCCTTCTATTGAAGGATTGGACTGCAGGCATGAAGAAGGTATTTTATTTGTATGAAATCAAAAGTATTTTGCAGTTTGCAGTGGCTTTCAAGTGTCTGATTCTATTCAACTGCTGTTGTTATACTGAGAACTTTCTAGCATATGACTAACAGCTATCACGTCTGGTTTGTTCCTTCTGTGACGTATGGTGTGTAACGTTTTCTTTTGACTGGATTTTTTTTTGTTTCAGTTTGCTTTGGGAAGATATCCATGCCTTGGTACTTGTCATGTCCAATATAATTTAAAGGAAATGCACCTTGCATTGGGGATGAAAGATGGTGGCATTTATGCTGGTCCGTACTTTTATGGAAGCCATTCTGTTGACTACAAAAAATGTTATGTACAGGTACATAATGTTTTTTTTAAAAACTACTGGTAGAGCTATGGTAACACGGAACTCAGCACGGACAAAGTTACAGACTGAAGTGAGGAAGAGTAAATTATACATATGCAGCCAAAGGAAACTGCGTGATAAACACCAGTTCTCAAAGTGATTTTTCCCTGACCATCAACTTTATCTGTATTTCATTTAGGTTCAGCTTCAATAAGCTGTTCTTCATTCCTGAGCTGATTTTTTCCAAACGCTAGGCCATACTAGGCATTGAAGGGGAAGGCAAAGTTTGCATCATGTAAATACTACCTCCTCTGGGACCTGTGTTGTCTGAACATTTCTTGCTGCTGCAAGCAGGTGCTGAATAAATGTGGAGAAAGAATGTGGGATTGATAAATGAGGGACTGAGTCACAGAGGAGTGTTTTCCCATAACTATTTTGGGTATGTCCTGGCAGGAAGGAAGGTTGTAAATCCTTCTAATTCATTCAGCTTTCCTCCAGCACCTCTGCAAGAGAAGCCCCCATTATGTCCTGCTGGTGAAGCCGTTCACTCCAGATGATGAGAGTGGATATCTTGCACCTATGCACTGACTGGCGGCAATCATCTAACAAAACACTAAAGCTGCTTCTACTCAGCGAGATGACCTAAGTCTGCGTAGTCTCAAATATATAGTCTCTGCATCACCCAAGTGACCTTGCAGATGTTTTTTCCTAGCTCCTCTGTAAATTTAGTCTTGAATGGAAGGGTTGATGATAAACAGTGGGTACAACTCTCGTATTTCTTGCAACATGTGTGAAGGAGAAACCTTTTGTTCTCTGAATTAAGTGCTGGCTGTTTTGGACATGAGTGTCTATGGTTGTTCAGGACTATGTTTCATGAGCCAGAGAGGGCAGAAGTTGGATTCGCAGTCTAAAGTCAATTACAGATGTCACCTGAGGTGAGACCTTTAAACTTTGGAAATATTAGTACATTATTACTTGACTGGTACAGGTGAAAGAGATCTGCATTATCTGAGAAGGCACCTTAAATGTGTGCAGTGTCTGTGAAGAAGGTTGACTCAGGGTGACTCTTCATAGCATTTAGTGCTGGGTTCTTTGGCAGGTGGTTAGCACCCCAGCACTGTCAGTGTGGATTAGCATAGGTCTGGCAGATTAATCAGAGGCTTTTGGCTTTTTATACAGCTTCAGATTAGGGTTGAATAATTCCTGAAATTTCCACTGCGTCAGACTTCACTTTTTATTGCTCATGTGGATGTTTTCTCTTCATCTGGTTGGTGATATTGTAACTTTTTTTTCACAATTGTAGCATTGTTTCCCGTAATATCATTTTTAACTTGTGGTAATTACATTGTGGTTCATTGTCTGCCACTGTCATGGTACAATGTCTAGTAAATATCAGTTTTGGATATTTGATTACACACTTTGCAGTCATAATTTCTTATAGTGCCCTTTCTGGATAATTTCAGTAAACAATATATACATTTTCCCTGTATGAGAAAATAATCTGTGCATATCTATCACCAGTCACCAGACTCCTGTGCACATTCTTTTTTCAACTTATATGTTGTAACACATTTTTTTCTGTTATCTATTTATTTTAAAATGCCCACATTATTAACATTATCTGTATTATTTCACTTATAATTTTCTTTATGGCATTTGGATGCTTATTATGATATGGATGTTCCTTTGCCACTTTTACTCATCTATTTTCTTTTTGTATGTTTTTTCTTTCCATTTCCATTTTTGTGTTTCGTTGTTCTTCTACAATATCAATTCTTTCACTGGAACTGGCAATCTGTTATGTTTTTATTTCAATATAGATATCCTGTTTCTGACATAATTCCAATAATTAACCTGTCAGGTTTTTTTGTTTTATCTCTATATGTAGTTCATGTATACTCTTATTAGGAATTATCTTCCCAGAATGAGAGATAAGGTTTGCTGTCTGTGTTCTATTTCACTAGATTTTTCTCTTTAAACCATTTGCTATAGTCTCAGATCTCAAATTCATTTGTGCACCCATGTCCAATTTATACTTAATACATGTTTCAGTTCTGTTTAATGTAGTAGTCCAGTCAATGGACACGGTTTCTCTTGAACAGTTCCCATAAACAAGTCATCTTCATTAATGTTGCTCCTTTTTTTACAGTAGATGATACCCTCTCTGCTGAAATCCTCTTAATTCTGGACAATTTAATTTCTGTGGGGAACATTAGTGGTGTCATGTCCTTTGTTAAGAATACGTATGCTTTACTTCTCGATAGGTACATTTTATCATTGTTGGAATGTTTTTAAAAAAAGAATTTATTTCTTGCAAGTATGGTGGCCATGTTCAAAAGCTTGTGTTTATGTGCTGTGAGTATTTTCGTGTTTTTGCAATGTTGTTCTACTTGTATTTTGAAAATTCATTGCAGCAAACACTTCGTCTCTGTATGCAGCTTGAAGGCCCACTCCATGCTTTCTTTGCCTTCACCACCCTTTCACAAAAACTTGTTACCTGGTCTTCAGACTTAGCTGTTTTTATCCATTCTTCCAGTTCTTCCAGATGTAAATTGAATTCCCCTTGTGGTCCGCTTTTTGAATCCTTGAAGACTTCTAAGGTCTGGTCTGATTTAATGGAAATAATCTATTTACAGTTGCATACTTAACTCGGTAGCTGTATATATCCTTCAAAAGTTTATTTGCCTTATTACTGTTTCCTGTAAAACATATATTGCTGGGAGTTAATTACTTCTGACTTCAGTGGCATTGTCTGGTAACTATTCTGTTTTTATGTTACCTGAAACTAAAACTCAACAGGATCAGAAGAAGATACAATTAACATGTACAAATCATTTTTTTCTCTATGGCTGCACTTGCTTTCTTGAAGAAATCACATTCTTGTATCCTAGTTGTTCACACGTTTCTGGAGACATGGGCTTTTTCAACAGCCTTTAGATTCTCCGTCTACTTCCCTTCTTTTCCCTGATTTCTCAATTTCAATACATTTCCTCTGTAATATTGCCCCGTTCTAGTACCACATATTGTTTATGTGTAATGAAATTGGCTGTTTAATGGACAAGAGGAAAGCTACAAACATTTAGAGGAAGATATGTGGAAGAAAAGACAAGATATACGTGGCTTATCTAACTGGATCCACAGGGGATATGCGCCCAGTCACAGCGTTTCCCTGTGACGCCCTTGCTGCCAAGTTCAATAGTCATCTATTTTCTCTAGGAACACTCTCGAGACCCTCCCAAGCATCATGCCACAGGAGTATCCAGCCTTGGCAGCAGGCTCCAGGCTGTCATGGCTCACAGAGGCTATCCATGGGTCCCACAGGACCTGTTCCACAAGGCCACACTCTGGAGCCTCCCCCCCCGACTTTCCACTCCACACTGTGCTTACAAACTGCTTTGGAAATGCTAACATGTCTCCATGGAAGGAGGTATAGACAACAGAAGATACAGCTGCCTTCCCCCAACATGCACACCCAGTGATTTGAGGTTCACCTGCACCACACTACCTTCTTCCTTGCTCCCTGACAGAGCATCATTTCTAGTATAGCCATTCCTGACCTTCACTTGGCTTGGTGTGATGGTCCCATCCATGTCCTGCCTGTGTTCTCCTACTCTGCATGGGTGGGAGAGGGATGGCAGACAGCTGCACTAGCAAATCAAGTACCCTATGTGAGGATATGCAGGAGGAAGGGCCTTGTCTCTGCCAGATGCATGAAAGAAATTTTGTGCTACTTTTCCCTCTGAGACAGGATGAGGACTGCTCCCAGATACTGGATTTCACCAGAGGTGGAGATTCTGTCTGAGTTCTATCTGCCCCATTACTGCCCTAGTTCAGCAGTGCTGAACCCGTGTCTCTGGGTCTGCTGCCCACCTGAAAGGACTAGTGGCAATGCTGGAGTTCAGGTCAACTTCGGTTATGACCTGCACACCTAAGCAAGGGGCAGCTGGGTGTTTCTAGTTACCTCGTGCCATTTTAATGGGCGAAGTATTTCTTCACCCTTCCTCCTTTCCTGTCCTTTCCTTCCCTTGTCCTTTCTCCCCTTCCTTTTCTCACTTTACTATCCTCTTGCTACCTGTGTAACTTCCACCTTGTGCTCACTGTACATGTCTGTGTGCCGATTTAGTCCACCAAAATGTTTTGTTGAGTTTGTGTTCTGGAATTTAATGTGTTAAATTGGTTAACAGATAAATCTGGCAAGCACCAGCATAAGTTATGATGAAGAAGCTTGTATTTGGGAGCAAAGGAGATGAGAAGGAGGAATGTGAATTACCCCCTTCAGCAGTGGTCAGTTGTTAAATCAACTGAAACAGCAACCTTAGAAATACTAGGTTTGAAGAAGCCTGTGTAGGACAACTATCACAGTACTGTGTCATGACTGCAGTGCGGGACGAGGAACAAATGGATGGTTCACAAGGTCACCCTGCTCACGGCACCAACTGTATTGCAGCTGAAAGCACAGAGAAGGAATGGCATGCTGTTATTGATCACAGTCTGTGTCCTACTGCCAGGGGACCTGCTCCCTTCATTTCAGAGAAAAAAATACATGAGGTTCAAGGAGTTTGCGGCTGTTCCAAGGTGAATGATGCTGATTTAGTTCCTCTTTGCCAAAAGGCAGTGCCAGAGCTGTTTGTTGGAGTGACCAAGGCACTGGGAGATAGCTGTGAAGGTGAAACGTACATCTGGTCTCAGACGTGTACGAACCTCTGATTAGGCCAGTTTGTCACTATACCCTTCATCAACAGCAAGAGTAGCCATACATTTTCTTCCTCTTTACTAAACTACTGCATAGATGCTTAGAAAACAACATCCTACAGAAGAATGGAGAAACTTAAATCCACTTCTGAGAAGCGGTGGATCTTCCCTTTGTGGGCTTCTGTGGTGGACTGAATATTGAAAAAACAAGCACTTGATAACAATGTTAGGTGCTTTCATTGCCTTGTGGATTTTCTCAGTTTTTTTGCCAGAGAATTCCTCATGAGTTAGACCCTTTCCTGATGTAATACACACTAATTGTCTGCTTCAGAAAGTGTGTTCAGAGCAGGTATCACTCTTACACATATCAAGAGGTAACTATGACAGAACCAGGTCAAGGGCAGCCTTTCAGCCACTTGCCAGATTTATTTAAGGCAACTCAGCAAACAAATTCTCAGAATCCTGAAGATAGTCCAGCCTCTCTCCTTGTATTGGACAAGTTTTATTTATTTTACTGCAAAGTACCAGCAAACAGATACCCAGAAGTATTGTCAAAAATTGGTCATGATAAAGTCATGCAGTTCTATGAACAACAGAGAGGTGGATATCAGCTCTTTGAAACCTGAACTCATGATTGCAGTGCTCTGCATGATTGAATCTGATATCCCAACACATGGCATGTAATAACTGATCAAGATTAGTATACATGAAGCAATATCGAGGCAAAGTTTAACTGATGTTGACTTGGGAACACCTTGGGAGAAACTTGAAAATTCAGGTTTGTCAGTGTTGACCTTTACCTGCCTAACAGTTGCTTTTCATACCTGTTTTTCTAAAGATAGTTGGAGGGTCAGTTGTGGCTGGTTGACCTTCATGTATACTGCTCACCTGTTGAGAAGTTACTACAGGCAATATTCTTATTTTCAGTGGTTTAGAACAAGGGTGGCCTGTCAGTGACCGTTGTATGGTGCCACTGTACATTGCCTGCCAGAATTATTCTGTGAGGTTGTGGCCTGATCCCTCCTGCTTTCATTCCTGACAACAACTCCCCTATCAAGTCTCAGCAATATGGGCATGTGCCCCTAGGTCTTGCAAATCAGAGAAGAGTAGCTGTACCTCCAGATGTAAGATCTGATTCACACACACAGTGTCTTGACTGTGTGTGTCATTGACACATGCAGCCGAGTCAATGCTGGACATGGGATAGATGCTTGGCCACTCAGATGAAAAGGTGGCAGATAGTTCTCAAGCTTTTCCTTAAGAGATATGGAGGTTTCTCTACCTGAAAAACTGGACTTCCTGACTCACACTCTCTTCTACTCATGACCTCTTTTGCTCTTTCCTCCTTGTTTTCAGATTGTGATCTCTATGATTGGCTCAGAATAAGCACCATTTTTTCCTTTTCTCTCAAATAATGAGGTTGGAACTAATGGTTTTTCATATATTTCATTATTTACTATGTGTACTTTGCATGGCTTAATCCTGTTTTGTGTTTCATATGAGTGAGTTTTGGATGGTCTGAATTGTGTGAAAAGACTAATTAAAAAAAATTAAATGTGATATTTTAAGTCAACATTTTGAAACAATTTTGAACTCTTGAGCAAGAAAAATATAAAAAAGCTGTCAGTATAAAAAGCAACCTTCATCACTAAGTCATCCATACATCCTTACAGCAAGGCAAAAAGAAAAATCATTTTAGGTTCAATGTTTTTCAAAGATGAGTTTATGGGTGGACTTTTCAAATCTTTGCTTAATCAATTACACAGTGAGTCTATGAAAGTTAAAGTGCGTATTCCCTTCTTACTACTAACACTGTACTACTGCATCTGTTCAAAATCATGTTTTTTAAAATCTCAAAACAAACATTAATTGTAATATCTGAACAGCAACTGTCAAACATATTTGGAAAAACACAGCCATTTTTCCTTGGAGTACCGCAAGGTCACTAGTTACCTTGTTTTTGTTGTCTTTCAGACTTAACTACATGTATATATACCCTTGCCATAAAAAATACTTTGCAATCTATTTTGAACACTGGTTCATGATAAGAAGGCAATTTTAAAAATTTTTACCATTCCTACCGATTTAAAGGATATGTATGGAGTTTCCAGCTTTGAGTAATTATCTATTTCAAACTGAAATATCAGTGGCCTTATATCTGTCAGTAATCATCACTCATGCAACTAGTGCAGTGCATGGCTTTGCTTCTGGAGAAATTACAGTGTTCTCCGACTGTTCTAAATGAAGTCTTCTAAGAGATTTTAGCATATAAAAAGCCTCTCAAAAGTTTTTTTTCTATAATTTTGCATGTAGTTTGGGGTTTTTTTATTATACTTAATCACATAGATATGTCAAGATTATACTTGATATTTTTTAGTGTAGCCAGTGGCTGTAACACATGGTATACTGCGCTCCATCTCCAGCATTACCTTGTTAAATCAATGTATGTCTATTAGTAAAGGATCATTTCCTTGTGTGATAATTAATGATGACATCAAATATCTGGCCTTGTATTTTATGCATGATTCCAAAAATCTTTATCTCCCCTTGATAACAATTCTTCAGTATGACATGAGTTTCTCATAATTTAAATTTTCAAACTTTTTTTTTGCATTAAAGAGTGCATTTCTTCAGTAATTACATGTATTACAGAATCTGCATAACTTTCTGCTCCCTTAGTTTCATTATTTATTTTTATATTAGCCACGTATGGAACATTAGTGTTCCATTTATCTTCTACTGTAAATAGTCTTGTGGAGAGATAAATCATAGACATCTGGTTATGGACAGACAAAATTTTAGAAACATCTTCATAACCTAAGAATGATGGGTTAATCTAACAGGACAACTCTGTGTTATGATATACCAAAGTGTCCAAATATCCCTAAAAGTGGATTAACTGTTAAAAAATGCAGTTTGGCAGAAATTGAAATGTTCATGGTTTGCAGTCAAAATACTGAGTAATTCTGCTTAAGAAAATAAGAGAGAAAGAAAAATATCTGAGAGAGATACTTCATTTTTACTTTTTTAATGGAATGTGGGTTTTTTTGTTCTACTTCAATACAATTTCATTTTTTAAGTCTTCATACCAAAGAAAAGACACATCTAAAAAGATGAAGAAATAAAAATAATTTTCTAGTTTGTTTGGGAGAGCTCAGCTGAAAGGAACTCCTTCAGGATTATACTTCAGGAAACCCCTGAAGTATAAATTTCATCCTGATGTGAAATTATTTCTTTTTCATTCTTTCAATTCTTCAAACCAAACACATGAAAGCAAACAAGCAAAATAAAAATCCACACTTCTCCAACTGAGGTCTTCAGTTTCAGTTTTCATTTTTTAAAGTTTAATTTTGATTGTAATTTCTGAGTACTCTCTTTGCAACAATGGAAATCTTATGCATGAATATATTACTGTGGTACTGTTCATATCCACACAGCTGGTCCAGCACACAGATTAGAGGAGAACAACTACAAGCTGCATGTCCTCTCTTATCTCCATTCTTATCATTTAGACTGGTTTTGAAAATTTGATGCCAGTTGATTAAATAACCCAGATCTCTCCAGCCAGGTTTTGCCCTCTTTGATATACTGATCGCAATCTTTCTTGGTTGCTCCATCCTACGCCTGATTCACAGACTGAAAAGCTCTCTCATGTTAGACAGTGTTCTTGAGTCTCCAGATTTGAAACACTTAACATGATTACTACTGCCACTATTAGAGAGCATTGTTTGTGAACAAAATATTTGTCAGCCACTCCCTTATTTCTGCATTTCTCATCCCTAATGGAAAACAATTCCTGAGAACTTCAAGGAAGTGTTATTAAAATTCAGATCATGGATAGCACCACCCTCACATTCAAATATACTTCCACCTTCCTTTTAAGTTTTAAAGTGAAATTAACAGCATTTACATAACATGCTTTTAAAGAGTGTGCACTACTTTTAAGTAATTCAAACAGTCCTTTCTAATCTATTGCATCCAATTATTGAGAGAAATGTGATCTTTCAGAGTGGAAGAGCCATTTCCCCCATCATAGTGGGAAAATAATGCAGGCTTTTTAATGGTCATCATTGGTACCATTGCCATAAAATTCCTTCTACAGCTTTTGCATACACAATTAGTAAGTCGCTCCTCCAACAACAGAGGTAGTAAACCCCAACTTTTACAGATTTGTGTCCCATGCTGCCTATCATGATTCCCTGAGATGTCTCTAATTCCCTCCCACCAAACCCTGCACTGAAACCCCAGGTCTCTCTTCCCTGACGATAACCACCAGCTGCAAAAGGGGCAGCATATGACCTGGCTGGTGCCAAACTGCAGGTGCTCTGGCTGCCCAGCCTGAGTGTGCACCCTGGCCACTGGCTGGCCAAAGAACAAGCAATGCTGAGCTCAGGATTCAGCTTTTCCTTTTGCAGGACCTTCCCTTGAGTCTTTCCCCGTGTTCAGCAACAGATTTTCATGAAACTTGTCCAAACACAGTATCTCTGAAATACCTATCAGTTTCTCAGTGGGTAAAACAGATAACAGGGGAAGGCAGGCAGATTATAACAATCAAACATAAGCTTTATCTTCTTAAGAAACTGACACGAAAATCCCCATGTTTTTAATCTTCACCCCCTTTTTTCTACACATGAGTTATTTCTGGTTTCTGGATTTTCAGAGACCTTGTGTTTGTTGCTTTTTAACAGAACCCCTCCAGAAAAAAACCTTTGTCATGCTGATACTGCTTGTCTTGCTTTATCTTCTAGACTTTGACAAGCCCTGGCAATGGTTCATTTAGGGTCAGAATAATATAAGAAATCCAAAAAGCAATGCCATGAATCCAAGTAACATACTGAAAAGTGTCCTGAATTTCAGGCTCTGTTCATCCTACTTCATCCTGTAGTGTCCATCAGTAGTGGAGCTCTGGCTGCATCTGTTTTCATCTGACAGGTCTCTGAACCATGCTTCTGAAATGGTCCCCGTGTAAAAAATGCAGAAGCAACATTCAGGCAACATAGCCTCCACAGTGGCACTGCATTTCAAGGCCCCCAGGAGAGATGGTTGCACTCGATTTTTGTTATAGAAACCTCCCAAAGGCCATGTCCAACCAAAGCACCCATGGCACTAACCTAACTTTCCTTCAACTTGGTCTGAATAAACTGTCCTGTTAGGAACTGCAGATCTACATCTTGTTCTTTTCACTAGATGAAGAACAGAGTACACATCTCACTGGCAGTATCTTCTTGTGTGTACTTGATTTTATTTCCTTCCCAGCATAAAAGATTTCCCAGACTGATGTCTGCAGAATAGCTCTCCGCTTTGAATGCAGTATATAGAGCATGATGAGTGAGATGGATCAACATGTGGAGAGATTTGGACTCTTCTTTGGTATCTGTTTCCATCTGTCAGAACTGGAAAATAGAAACTAATGTGAATCAGTTCACATTTAGCTGTAATCTCCACTGTAAGGACTGCCAGAGATGACTGGCACAGTCTGCCTGGGCAGGTATCCAAGACTTCTCATTGTATATGTCTTGACTTAAGGAAGCCTCCAGCATGAGCACCCCAAATGTTTTTGCTTAGAAATGCGTTCCAAAACATTTACCATTAATGTGATCCTGAATTTTGTGAATGTGTTCATTTTTTTCCTTTTGAACAGGGTTTCCTAATGCTGTAGCTGTCTAATTATATCAAGGAAATTTTACTTGGTGTGCACTGAAAAATGCTTAGAAATCCTGCTCTCTTCCTCTTCTTCTCTAACTCCTGCACAAGAGAAGACAATAATGAAAACATCAGTTCTAAGGCAGAAGAGAGTTAAAAGATATCTTAAAGTGACCCCCAACTTGAATGAAAGCAACATCCCTTGTCTTCATACTTAACTGGTATTTCTAACACTTTAATCTGTTGCCATTTGAAGGAGAAAAAAACCCCAGCAAGATAAAAAATAGATATGAATTAATTACAAAGCACTCCTCTTAAATTACAGTTCTGCCTCACCTCTCCCTTCTGCAAGAGATGTTGCAGGTTTCTAGAATGACAGGACCAAACAGGACCGAAAAGTTTGTTCCATTTCACCTCTCATTATGTAGTCTGAGTGACTTGGTAGGATTTCTTATTTGTTTTTAATATAGACCTTGTAAATTAGTACATTGCTTCTATAGTGCAAATATTTCTTTAGAGCAAGCTGCTGTCACTTTATTATTAACAGGACAGACAGAAAGACATATAGTGAAGTTGAAATATGTTTATGGTGATTGAGGGAGGAGCTTGCTATTGCATATACCTACCTACATAACCTGTGCATGCTGAAATTGGATCATACCTTGTGAAATCTCTGTGTTCCAGAGGAAATGACAATGCACTTTTACATAAATACCGTTATTTTCCTGTTAGGTATCTATTCTGACTGAGTAAAGTAAAAACATAAATGAAAACGAAGCCACAGAAACTTACTAAAACTCTCTATTTTTCAAGTTTTAATTATCTTTTTTTGTTTGTGAATACTTCAATTAATGGCATTTACATCAATGTTAATGCTATCAACAAGGTTGCAGCAAGTATTTCAGCCAGTTAGAAGTTCTACTTACCATAGAAAATCTGGGGAAAAGCATCAAGTTATTGCTTCTGAACATTTAAGATACCCAAAATTTTCATCTACATTTGAAAATGTTTGCCTGTCTATGGTTTAGGAAAAGAGAAACCTGATATTAACTTTGCAAATTGACATCTAGAACTTTAGAGGTTCTAAATGAGTATGGATCACTTGCCTTTGCTAAAGCCTCACTGATTTACATCATTTGAGAAAGGATCCCTAAATGTATAATGTATAATGCCACCTGATCACCAGAGCAATGAGTATGACCAAAAAAAAAGGGGCAAGTTAACAAAATTTCCAAATTCTTCTTTCGCCAGAAGAGACATTAAAGGTCAGACAGTGCAGCTGCACTTGGCATTACTATTGCTCCAAATTAGTTCTGAAACTAACTCAACCACAGCTGCATGCTTTCATTTATACCTTCCTGGTAATCACACTATCTACCTAAACCCAGCTCAAGGCAACAACTCATAAACAGGTGAATTTGCTTTCACATATTAATGTATAAAATAGGCTAGCTCCCTATCATGGAGAAGAAATTATTTCTTTTTTCTAGGTAGTGATTTAAAAATTTGTAAATGTTAATTTTCTTTTTATTTTTAGTAAATAGCTCTGAAAAGGTCATCCACAGTTTTGAACCATTAATTCAAATTTTCATTTAATTTCAAATCATTGAGAAATGCTTCTTTTGTTTCAGCTCCCAGAAGCAAAACAATTTTCCATTTTCCATCTACTGTCTCTTATTTTTCCTTCTTGTAATTTTTCCCAACATTTCTGAGCAGAAAACTCAATATTAAACAAATGGTTACACTACTTATCAGTATGTACCTGTATTTCCCCTGCTTCCCTATTAACACCACCAAGATGAATTTAAGGATAATGCTACAGAATCTTAACTCTGTCTGCAGTTAGGATGCTTACCTTGGCTAGATTCTCACTATTTTACCACCATCTCCTCTCAGCATTGTTTTCCTGTACATAACTCCAAAAAAACCTTAGTCACTCAAGTTTGGAAAAGGAGTTTCCTACAAACCACGAAGAAGTAATTTTCCTACTGAAGCACTATATCATTGATCATAGATCATACCTCACTGAAATAGATTTTTTTTTAATACAGAGTTGCATGAGATAAAATGGCAGTTTAATGTGAATTAAGTTGGTTTTACAGTAATCACAGCATAACCTTAGCTAAAATGTTTATCAAACCGATGGAATTCTCAGAATTACTTTTCTTTCCCCCTTAGGAATAATGCAAAATCAATACATGAGATTAATGCATGATTAGCAATCTTACATTATGTATTCAAAGAGAAAGATTTTCACATGAGTTTCCCTGCATGTCTTGATGAAAGTGTGTTGTAGAGAGAGAACGTGTTCAGGAATATTTAATGAAGTATGGTTCAAATACTGGTGTCATTTAAAATTAGGAAGACAGAAGTGATCTAATGTAACTTCCTCTTACACTCATTTCAACTATGCTCCAACTGAAACAGATGTCTCTTCTTTGTAGGAGAGTAGGAAGGTTAGGACTTACTCTTGACATGATTTAGGTTAAGAATATTGTGCTTTGTCAGTGGAAAGAAAGTGGCTGGATTCACCCAGAGCATCTAAGATGCAGTCTTGTATAATAAAAATAACATTATAGTATTTCTTTTTACCCGAATTGTGTTTCTTCAAGATCTGTTTCAACATAAAGGGGTGTGTGTATGTGTGTATGAGCGTATGTGCATATGTATAAAAAAGACTTCAATTCTGATTTTTTTTTTGCAAACATAGAATGCTTATTTATACTTGTCATTCATTATTTTGCACATTCCAAAGCCACTAAAACAAATGTGACCCTCGGCTGAAAGCAACAAAATTGCATGTCCATCTATAAAACACTGTTTTGCTTGGGGCAATACATCTTGAGCAAGTGTATAGCAAATCTCAATGCATTTTAATATTAAAAATTTAAGCCCAGAGAATGGTCTTATCCGGTTCCCAGGCCCCCTTTTCAGCCCTTTGGGAAACATCTTTGCTAATGTATTGAAAATAAGTAATCAGGAGGGAAATATGTATATATATAATAATATGCATTACTAAATGGATAAAATATCTCAAAATACAGCTACGTCATATTTGATACATATGCCTGACAACAAGCAGCCTGTCACTGAAATGGAATCATGTATATTTAATCCTGTCAGAGTTAGCCAAATCCTGCTTGACCAGTGCATCTTTCACTAAACTGCAAAATTCATAAGGAGGGGTGACTCCAGGGTCAATGTTTCCTTCTCCTGGCTCTTCTCCAGACCTGGGATCCCATTCTCAAGGTACTGAGTCATTCTCTTCTCCCCGTACCTTTCCTTTTGTTAAAGCCAGTTACAAGTGGTGCTACATAGCTCAGCCAGCAACTGAGCATTCCTGTGTCTGAAGCCACAGAGAGGTTTGTTTGTTGGTTTTTTTCCCCCCACACAGGGGTTGTGAATCGGAGGTTTACTGTGGACATAACCTATTGCAGCAGGGGGAGTGTGCAATAGCAGTAGTTGTATCCGGAACTACTCTAGAGATCCCTAAGAACATTATTATGCACTAGAAGTTTCCAAGTCTCAGCTACTCAGAGCTATCAATCTTGTTTGACCTCCCTCTGTCCATGCTCCAAGAAGGCAAGAGCTCAGCTTTTGTTCCCAAGCCTTGCCAAAGCTGTATAAATATGCTAATGTCATGCTGACCTAAACCACATCTACATGCCTTCTGGCCGGTTAGGAGATCATTTCATTTGCCTGAAAAAACCCCATGTACACATAGCTTCATGCAGCATGTGGAGTTACTGTTACATATAATTGGTGAATGACTATATCTCTCCTGTTGTCCTTTCCTGTCCCACTCTCTTTTCAGATTTTGCCTATATTCTGTGTAACAGCTTGAGCCGTTAGGTATTGTTTTTGCGAGAAACTGTTCAGCTTCTCTATATATTCAGCTCCCTTATTTGGTCTGGATAACTTTACTGTACACATAAGATCCTATTAAAACCACTTATTAAGACTCGTCCCTCAAAGAGCTCACTTTTTTTTTTTTTAATACTATAGCTCTTCTTTTTGATTAACCAATATAAGAAGCCCCACATTTCTGCAACTTTCCCATCCTATCTGGAAACCCATAAATACTTGCTTGGCACTGCATTTCAACATCATTATTTTTCCAGATTCCTTCCTCCCTCCTGCCACCATGTGCACACATTTTATGTCACTCTTAGTTAAACATTGGAACAGGCTGCCCAGAGAGGTGGCGGAGTCATCATCCCTGGAGGTGTTCAAAAAAGGTGTAGACATGGCACTCCAGGGCCTGGTTTAGGAGGCATGGTGGTGTTGGGTTGATGGTTGGACCTGACGATCTTAGAAGTCTTTTCCAACCTTAATGATTCTATGATTCTTTTTCATTGTCTGATCCTTGGAATGGGCCTGGATGGATGTCACCTCCTTCCCTACTTTTCTCTTTTAATTCAAATTATAATGAACAAATAGTCCTGTCATTGTATTGGAGCTCACCACACAGAAACTTTGAGACTTGGCCTGCCCAGACCACGTTGCCCTTCTTCCTAAAATTGACTTATAATATGTGTATGTTAAGAGTTGATGTACCCGCTTGTCACTTTTTGTCTAAAGGGAAGCCAAAAAGACAATTTTTTCCTTTTTTTTTTTAAATGAAGAAAGAGAAACCAACTGTTAAATGTGGCATTGCACATATTTTGGACCAAACCCTATT
This sequence comes from Fregata magnificens, assembly GCA_013389945.1. Classification (NCBI taxonomy): domain Eukaryota; kingdom Metazoa; phylum Chordata; class Aves; order Suliformes; family Fregatidae; genus Fregata; species Fregata magnificens. The sequence goes on along the minus strand of WAAD01003622.1, from coordinate 82,370 downwards.
CACTTTATTCTCATTTGTATCTTCATTCATTTCTGACAGGTCCTTTCATGTTATTTGATGAGCAGTATTTGAACTCTGTCAGTCACTACCTGTATTATTAGGTTAAGAATAGAAACAAATAATTATATTGCCATAAAGGTGTCTCTGCAGGGTTTGTTTAAGAAGCAGATTTCCTGATTAAAGGAACTCCTGGCTTCTTTCATTTTTGAAAGGCTTTAAGCAATCTGAAATGTTGCTTTGATTCAGTCATGATAAGCAAGTACATGCAGAAACACTGCAGTACAGAGCTGCTTTTTATACTGCGGCTTTTTACAAAGGTTTAAATTACTAAGCCTAAATGAGCGTCTTAGAAAAGGAAGAATGCCTCTTGCTTGTCGCAGCAACAGTCTTTTCTGCCTGCAGTAGGCAGGACATTGACCTCTACCTGAACAGCCCGAGGTAAGAGGAGTAGCCACTGGAAATTATTTATAACCTGACCAGCTCATTTAGTTTCATCCTCTGAGGCCCTCAGAGTCGAACTGACACAGCAATAATGGCCAGCGAACTTTTGATCCAATTAATTGTTAATGAGAGGTTTGATTAGCAAATAAAGGGCCTATTAGGTTAGCTGATTGTCTTTCTTTNGAACTACAAATGACACTAGGTAAATTAAGAGTATTTTGATCTCAGTGCAGCCATGCTGGATTTATACTAGTATAAATCTGTAAATCTGACATTAACAAATTGATCCCTGTAGAGTAGCTTTTGTTATCTGAACATTTAATCTTCTTTCATATTATCAATAGTGCTTGAAAACAGAATACTACTCACTGTCTCTTCCCTCCAGCCTCCACGATGTACAGAAAGCCACAATTAGAAGAACACTAAGTTTGTTGTCAAGCTTTCAGATGTTAAAAATCTGGAGATCTGGTTGTCTGTTTTGCAGGGTGTGATGTAGCCTCTAATTACATGATCACATTCTGGTTTTTTGTGATTCAACTCACGGGATGGATGGACGTTACCAAAAGCAGCAGCTCCTCAGTGTTTCTTTTCACCCTTGTTAATTAATGAAGGCTCATGACATGTTTACTGAGTGTTGTCTAAACCTTGCCCACATGAAAGAAGTGGTAATTTTGTGAAGATGTATCCTGGTCATCACTGTAATACAAAAGTATCTAGAGAACAGTGTCAAAAAAGCAGCGCAGAACAACATAGTGTAGCTATTTCTGTTGGGTTTTTGTTTGTTTGTTTAACAGGAAAAGCTGAGATGTAGAAATGCTAGAAGCATAGGCTG
>WAAD01003622.1:52001-78533 GCA_013389945.1 Fregata magnificens | reverse complement strand
TCCTTTCTCTGGGACATGATCTTCCATCTTTATGCATTCTGCATAATATCTCCCTTTGCACATTCCTCCACTGAGTGTTAAGGGCAAACCAATAGGTACAACCAACATAGTGGCCTTGCAGTATGGATGGTAATTAAAAAGAAAATTGCAGAAACTAATTTTGCTTTCATTGAAGCTAATGGCAAAATCTCCACCTGATTTGACTGGGTTGGGAAATGCTCTGTAAAAATTAGTTAACACATATAAAGATAGATAATGAAGACATACGTATTAAATAGTATAATATGATTACAGAAATCCATTAGTAGTTGTGCAATAACACAGGAAGAGATAATTGAAAATATCTAATCAGGGCTGAAGATGCATTTCAAGATGAGCTGTCAGCTGAAATGGAGAATCCAAGAAATAGAGAGAGGAAGTCTGTTCACAACAACAAGCTCTGAATAATCGTAGATTCTCATTGCATGAGATGTGAGATGGCAAGCAGAGCTTATGAGGAGATCGGTGTGAGAAAAGGGAGTAAAGCAAGCAAAGCCAGCACAGTTGTGCTGTGTGTGGACCACCTTCAGCTCAAACCATATAAGAGCTACTTTAAGGAACATTTGGTAAGTGTTTTTGAATGGGTAAAACCAGAAGCCTGGAGGACAGTATGTGACTGTGGTGCTTCGAGGGTGCCTTGGAATCTAAAAGCCTTCTGAAGTCACATTACTGACACAGCCTTTGCCGACAGCCTTCTGACGAAATCTCTGTCACAGACTTCCCACATTAATCTCTGGGCTTCAGACCTCATTTAATTTCACTTCACATTGAGTCTCTTTTGGGCACAATCCTCCCCCCGCCCTCTTTTTCCCCCCACTGTTCTTTAAAGTACTACATACACATCTGGTATTATAGAAAATTAATATGTAACAAGAATAGAACTAATTCAAAAAAGAGAAGGGAATTGCTATTGTAAAATGGTTTTGCTAACAGTATGAGCAAGAACTGAATGACATAAAAAATGTAAGTCTGTGCTAGTAAAAGAAGCATAACTAACTCTCTAGCTTTTGATTGACATAATTCCTGGAATCTGCTTGTGGTTGTATATTGTATGGATATGAAACATTAACACTTTTTGCACAGAATGGTTTTATTCTTTTTCAAATCAAAGTGAGCAGTACTTTTAACTTCTATCTCAGGCTTCATGAAAATGTTGACTGTAAGCAAAAGGATCATTAAAGTTCATATTAAACTCATAAGTTAGTGTAGCAGCTTCATTGCATGAGGTATTATTATAATTTTTTAAACATTGAAACCTGGAAAAATAGCACAGAAGTAAGTGTGATATATTCTGTTTAAATTATTGTTTTGTTATTAGAATTTGTTTTGGCTTTTCCCTAGCCATCCTATCAAAGTGATATAATCTCACTATTAAAATATCTAATTTACTTCCTTGTGTTCCCAATGTTATTGAAAATGGCTGATGCTACTCTAGCATAGATGCCAAAGCTCTAATAGACTCCAAAGTAACAAAATATTTTGTCTGATTTTATTTTTCAATTTTCATTAGACTAATGCAAGAAAACATTTAACCTAAGTTCAGAGAATAATCCCATTGCTAAACAAATTCAGTGGGTAAATGCAAAGGTGATTTATAGAAATTACTTTCTGGAATATAGACATTCAGAAAAAAAAGAGACAGTTTCATTTATATAAAGAATAGAACTTGATAATGAGTGATTTGTTCTTGGACCAGTTCCAGTAAGTTCTCAATCCACTGGAGAGTTTCCAACCTACTGAGAGGATGGAATGAGCGGGTTTATGAAGGGAAATGAAAGATATACTGTGTTATTTATGAGAAGAAGAGGGATGGAAGGACCAGTACACTTTTCACGTAGGCATTACAGCATACAGGGTGTACACATCACAGAACATTTTTCCTCAGTCTTTCCAAAGCCCCAGATGAGTGGATTCATAGACAATTGGAGATTTGATTACACAGATTACGGTGTGAAATGATACGGTTTGGCTGTTATCACATATGGCTAAACACGAGCTATAAGAGAATAGACTCCAGGCTGATACGCTGCAGTGAATTTCGCCTCTCAGTAGCCTCTTGACACCTTCATAAAAGGTGGTTATTTGCACTTTCTATGGATGAAACATACTTCTTCCTAATTTAACATAATAAAGCACAGAACTCATTAGTGTCTGAGGTTGTTAGAAAGTTGTGAACTATATGGAGAAGTGATTATTCACAAAGGCTAATCCCCAGACTCCCTCTGTGTTAAGCAGAGAAGCATCCCCGAAGGAAGCGTCAGAGTTAGGTCCTAAGTTTAGATGTGCAGAAACACTTCCTCGAAAAACATCTGTGTCTGCATAGACTGGAAAGCCTCCCTATGGAGAATAACCCCACTAGGCTAATACACATCCTTGTGGATGACCCCCAAACTCACTGCACAAAAATGCAACCTAATTGATGAAACAATTATTCCCAAGGCTTTCAAGGTTTATTCTTCATATTCACAAAAAACATTTCAGATATTAAAACTTCATGTTGAACATTATCCAACCTTTTGATTCTTACAAAACTTAGTTCTGTGGACATGCTGTCAGATCCAGAAACTTGTAAAATACAGAGATGTAACACGCCTGAGAAATGAACAAACATCTTTGCATCCTATTTTTTTATCTTTCATTGCTACCACATGAAATTTTGCATCGTGAAAAATTCTATTCCTCTCTAATTTACTGAATCTGTGCTTGATACTCCTCTCCTGATGTGAGAAGAGATCCATATTCATATTTATTTTGCTCTAAATTAGCTACTCGCGTATTGACCCTAAATAGTTATCATCTCAGCTGGAAATATATTAGAGTTCTAGTTGCCAAACAAATATTCAGCAAAAGATGAATAAAAGCATATGGGGAGGAAAAACCCACAAAGTTTTCACTGCCAATATAATGGAAGGCATTCTGGCGGACAGCCATCTGCACCCGCTGAACAGAGGGATCCTGGGATGACATTGATCGATTTAACAGTAGGAAGGTATTAATGATATTCAGCACTGATGGCTGAGCCACTTCACACTCATTTGCATTTCCATTCATCATCTCAGCATTTATCATTATGAGGCGAATGCCAGAACTAATTAAAGTCTGGGCTAACAGGGTGACATGGGAGTCCAGCCGCTACTTATACTGAGAAAATATGGGAAACTTTCCAGCAGGAAGTACACCAACCTTACACCAAACCCAATTAACTTAATTCCTAACTAAACCATTTGAGGGTCCTTCATTTGAATAAACTAAAAATCTGGAATTGAATTTACACCATGTTTTTTTCTCATTGTGTTTTGATAGTTTCATATAACATTGTCTTATGTGGACATTTGGGAGATTTCATTAATGTGATCCCAATTCTCCTCAGCTATCCCCTCCTGATTTTGTCATAGCAAGCAGAGACACAATTTCAAATTCTGCAATAAAACTTAAATTTTAAATATAAATTCTAACATAATTTGATCCTGAAGGGACCCAAAAAGTATGGTGAATACCCTAGTAAAGAAAGACAATCAAACACTGGAATACACTGAAATCTATTGTTTATGTTTATGCAAGAGGGCTAGTAAACTACCTCTTCAAATAGACATAAAAATTATTTTTATTTGTTTTTATGAAAATTCTATTTTCTGCGGGCCAAGACTTGCTTGACATACTCTCACAAGCTGTCCCATTAGCTGCACTGAGACAACCCCTGTGAGCAAAGCAGCCAGGATTCAATCCTGGATACGTCTTGATAAGTCTTTTGGTTTCAAGAATCTTCTTGCTGAGAGCTGGAATAGTCATAGGGGTACTGGCTGTCAAACTCCACTTAGGTCAGGTCTCTAGCACCCTTAGGCTCCTTTGAAATTTCCTGACAGAAAGAACAAATGCAAAAAGCTTTGCAAGTAAATTACGACTTTTACATTTTGAATTTTTGCAAAGTATAAGTACAAAAGTAATCTTTTCAAAAGCAGTTTTAAATAAATGTTATCCTTACCAATGCTTCCAAATACCTTTTTATATTTTAAAGCAATATTTTATTTTTATTTCTACAAGCATAAAGAGACATTTGATCTAGGCTCTGGGTAACATGGTATCATTTCATTGGCCAAGGGATTTCTCTCACTTAGTAAAATAAATATATACCACCAGGTGAAATATCTAGTTCCCATGTCCACAATGAAACCTCCACAGTTTTTTGTCTGCCACACACTTAGGAAAAAATATGGCTTTTATACTCTTGTACAAAGGCCTTATATCTGTCTAGTGATACCCCCCCCCATGCATATCCACAGATATGAGAAAAGGCAGTGCTTCTGAGGGAAATGCTGGATCTCTCCAATGGTAGTTCAAAACAGCTGAGAGATTCATAGATTGAAATCAAATCTTCATAAGCCCCTTTCAAACATAGAGAGAGAAATAGTGAGCTCATAGTCTTGGTGTGAAACTCCTTTTAAGAGGAAACTCAGACTGCTCATTTCAAGTTTTTAGTGATTTCATTGCATAGCTCTAGATGGAACGCGTATAAGTAAGACAGGCATGGATGAACGGGTCAGGCTTTTTTTACCAGGCATTGATGAAAAATATAGGCATTCTATAAAAGCAGAATGAAGAGATGCAGCAGGTAATTTTCATTTTCCTTTCACGCTGGCCAATTTTAATTTAGTCCTCCTTTGTGGTAACAGCTTTACCCTCTTCCTGATATATATTTCTAACCCATTCACATGGCCAGGCAGTGTGTAGCCTGTAAAAAAGATCAATGAACAACGAAGGGTTAGATGATATTGACTTAATGTTGATTAGTTTACACTGGGTTGTCTGCTGCAAAAGATGTCAGAGCTTTTGTAGTTCATTAGCTCCCATCAATTGAACACTGGCTTAAATTAGTACATGAGACTCTTCCTTTCTGTAATGCATTTTCAACTTGCATTTCATGCTTAGCTTTCCTATCTGTACTTCCACGTGATAGCTGTTACAACATTTTTCTCCATGAGAGAAAAGAAAAAGAAAGAGACTAAAAAAACCCGAATGCTTGTTAGGTGACTTCCTGCTCATTTCACCTAGGGAAGTTATCCCACTTGTTATAAACAGTATGATCTCCAGCACCAGTTATATCAGAAGTGTTATTCAACTGCAACATGTCTTGTAATTACCCCAGGAAATGGCAGCTTATAATTAAAAAAAAGTATGACTTTACTAGATGAGGCACTTACTGTCAAAAAATCAGTTGCAGCTTTTGGAATTTATGATCACAGATCTGAACAAATCAGGATTTCATAAAAATGTTTGCTGTTATCAAAAAAGTATCATAAGTTTGGTTCTGAAACAGCTCTAATAGATAGCTCCAATAACAGCATTTTATTATCTTTGAGGAGAGAGAAAGAGCACAGATTTAGAATCACGGAACGGCTAGGGAGGGAGGGGACCTCTGGAGATCATCTGGTCCAACCTCCTCGCTCACGCAGGGCCACCTACAACCAGTTGCCCAGGACCATGTCCAGGCAGCTTTTGAATATCTCTAAGGGTGGAGACTCCACAACCTCCCTGGCCAACCTGTGCCAGTGCTCAGTCCCCCTCACTGTAAAAAACTTTCTCCTTGTGTTAAGGAACAAACAGGACAGAACAAGAACAGGTTTTTATACTTAATTCTGTCAAGCAGCAGCATCTTTGCTACATGCTGGCCAACCTTCCAGCTGTGCTCTGTGGCAGGCCCATTCCACCACCAATACCAAAGACTCTAAAATACATTAGAAAGGGATAGAGGTTACTGCCAGAAATACAAAATAAGTATTACACAAACCTGATTTTGGCATGATTGATCCAAACAGTTGGCAGAAGAACAACTGCTGAAAGAGGGCCTGTAGGAGGTGAAATATGGCAAAGATTAAAGTTTGCACTTGAAAGTAGAGCTATTAATAAGAGATTTCATGCTTTATATATAAGAGGTCTGATTCATAACTTTAGTGTTATTAATTCTCCATTTTCAGAAAATAATTTTAGACTGCTTGGAACATCTTTGTCAAAATACTATTGAGATCCTTTGATTTGGGTTTTTATTGAATATTTTGATTTCAACATAATTTAATTTCACTGCGAAAAAAATCCCAATGTTTTATTTCTTCTAAAATGTCAAAATCCTCACTGATAAGGATAAAAAGAAGACTCCTTATGTTACTAGATCTCTGCTGACTTTGAGAATTATTCTGAAAACCAGTGTTATTTCCAAATCTCTATTTTCTAAAGTAACTATTTGTACTTTAGAAAATCTTAATATGGCTTCCAAAAGAGGCGGCATAGAATCTCATTATATATAGAATTGCAGTTTCCATCAACTGGCTCTACACAACATATATCATCATGTGCTCTGTCCTTGGAAAGTGGGTTTTTTTGTCAAAATTCTAGGAACAAAGCAATGCAAAAATGAATTGTAATTAGGAAAAATTTATTTCTCATGTAGAAAAGGATAGGAAAAATACAGAAAAATCTGGAGTGATTGTAACAAGATGTCTGTTAAACCTTCCTTTCCCCTCCAATAATTTGATCTAGTCAAGACACATGTTCAGGATTAGGAAAATTCTTATCCTATGCACCTCCATCACCTCATTATGATTCTTCTTGTTCTCTTCCCCTCTGTTCTCCTGACTGCTAAACTCATGTGCTCATTCATGATAAAACTGCACGTATGTCCTATGTAGGGCAGAAATTCTTTCTCAGTATTTTTCAGACAGGCCGAAAAACACCAAACCCAGAAATAAAACCATATTGCCATCTAGAAGCCACTTCTTAACTCAGTGAGATACATCAAGTAAGATGATGCAACATGAATCCTGTGCATCCTGAGTATGATATTTAATAGTTATAGATAAGACTGATCCTTATTCTCATCCTCTTTGTGTATGAAAAATCAGTGAAAATCTATAATTTGGACATTTAAATCAAACTTGAAAAGAAAAAAAATTCCTAAACCAGGATATCAGGGATATTGATCTCAAAAGCTGGCTACAACATTTGAAATTAGGATTAAACTCTGAAGAAAGTAGGATTTTAGTTTTCTTTTAACAGAAAGGGCTACTGCTAATACTATTTTAATACAAGCTTTACTGGACAGTAAAGGTGCAATTTTTTGATGATTGATGTTTCTTGTAAACCACCTTGCAAGGTACTGCCTTCAAATGTCCCGTAAGCATCTGACACAATCAGAATAAAACTGGTGGACAGTCTGATACTAGCTATATCTGTGGCTGCTGTTCACAGTTATATTCCACCTGAAAGAACTGATGTAAGGAAGTACAAACCGTAGAAGTACATCAGTTAATCTCAAGCTAAGCATACACTGTCTTGTCTCCTAGAAAAAAAATCATCATGTTATGAGCTTTATTATGAGTTATAATTTTTTAAGCAAGCATTTAAAACCCCAAGTCCCAGGTTGCTTTTTTTTTATTTACTTAATTGTTGCATGCAGCTATAGGCAATAGAGGTATAGATAAATACATCATTATAGACAGTGTAATACAACTTTTCTAAAAAATATCAGATGACATTATCATACTGGTTTAATTTACATACTTGTATTTAACTTCTTAACCAATGAAATATAATAAAAGTTTATTTTATTAAAGGAGGCTTTTATACAACACAGTCTAAATAAGCCTTTTTGTGGGTCTTCTAAAATTAAACACATAGAACAAAGGACTGAAAAAAGTTTGAGAATTGTAAGGGGTTTTTTAGGCTAGTCATGAAAATAGTCAAATATACTAGTATGCCTGAACTCATCTCTTCTTTAAGCCACAGAGGTTATTCATGAAGTGAATTTTTGTAGGTGTTTTCAGGATCTGGCCATTTAAAAGGTTTCCACAGAGAATTAATCAGAACTGTTCTGTATGACAATATTTATTATTCATGGTCCTACTCTAGCAGTAAAATAGCTAATAAAACAATCTTAGAGAAAGAAACACTGCAGCAAGCATTCTGTGTCTCTCTTGTAATGGCTAAGGACTTCAGATTCACTTGTGAGAGACTCTATTGCTCATTGTGTTCATATTTATGTATTTACAGGAACACATAATAAAGATTGTTTTTATCTCATTTTCATGATCTGTTATAGAGAATAAACAGCATAACATAAATATGAAAAATAAAACTTCTGGAAAAGGAAAATATAGTCCAACCCCAGTAAAAGTAAGCATAGCAATCATTATAATTGTAAAACTGAACTACCAGATTGGCTGATAAGTGGCATGTCTTCTCAAGGTATGAAGCTGAAAATAATCCTGGAAGCTACTGCATACAAGTGCTTATGCAGTCATTAACTGTAGTAAGCCGAGGAAATAATAATAAAAAAAGTACGAAGTCAGTCCCTTGGGAAAAAAAAAAAAAAAAAAGGAGAAAAAAAAAAAAAAAAAAGGAGAAAGAAAGAAACAACTTTAAACAACTTGTTTTCCCTGGCTCCTTTTTGTGATAAGGGAATAGTTTCGTGAACACTGTCAGCCTTATGCCATATGTTCCAGGAAACTAGGGACCCTTGAAGAAGAAGAGGCTTTTGAATTATTGATCAATGATTAGCAAATGCAATCGAAATTGTAGACTTGATGTTGTGCAGGGATTCATAATTTATGAGTGGACAAAATAGTAGGTAGCAGAGGTAGTGGTAGGTGATTTCAGCCCCCATATTGATTACTTAAAACAACAGGAGGTAAGTGTAGTGTGACAGACAGAACAAAAACTGACAGCTCACTGCCTGTCCATCACTACAGACTGAGCGCTGGGGGAATAAAGCTTACTGAAGAAGCAAATACATTTCTATTGTGTGTCTTTGATCATTATGCTGTTCCACTAGACCAAAGAACATATTTGTTTATAATTTATGTATTCTCTTACTATAAAAGATTGATAGCATTCTATTAGATAGGGTAGTATCTAAATATCCAGATAGTTTGCACCTGTAACAGATTGGGAAGCAACATTGTGAAACATTTGCATAGTCTAACAGCAAAGGTAAAAACCTGGGAATGGAAAGGAGACAAGGTGTGTCTGGCACCAGGCTAAAAGTCAGCTCTGTTTTCCATCCTTTGCTGCCGTCTGCCAGCTCTTCTTGGGCTACTGGAATTCTTCCTCACAGATCAACCCTTGAGAGCACTAACTCAGAAACAGATCCCTCCTGTCAAGAAAAAAGCAGCTTCCACCTGTATTTTTATGGATTGATGAAAGTAAGGAGTAAGCAGGGCTAGGTAGACATCCAGTCTCCAGGTCACAACTGGACGACCATTTCTGTATCTGAGTAAGCAATCTCTACACATATCAACAGAGGTAGACTTCATCATCCTTGAACCCCTGAAAGCAGTCTGAGACTGCACTAAGTGATTTGGTGACTTCAGTGACACTGGATGGGGTTCTGGGACTTTTTGCTGGCAAGTGATAGCCTATTTGATTGGAATTGTGCTGCTACAGATCCAATGCAAAGGCACATGGCCTGCTGGTGGTCCTTTGCTGCATCACAACAGGGAGGTGTGCGTGCACGTGTGTGTGAACAAGTATTTTCTCTTTTCTGTCCTCACTATAAGTCAGCATGACCCCAAAAATTATGCAACAACCTTACTGAATAAAAATGATATTTAAAAAAAAAAAAAAAGAAAAACTAAGGTCTGACACAAAGATACGGGTTTGTGACTTTGAGGCCAACTATATTCTGAGTTAAATTTGGAGCATGCAGTGCTGTAAGTGTCCTTCTTAACAACAGAAAAGTGATCTGAACAACAAGAAGGCAAGCAATAGAACAGCAGAAGTTTCCAGCATTAACACAGAAGCTGGAGAAAAAAGATGTCTGTGAAGAACAGGGATGTGGACACAAGACGAAGATGACTGCCCACCAACAGAAGCATATGTAGGAAACAGGACTTTGTGGGCGGATTAGTCAAGTCACAGAAAACTGGAGGATAATTCAAGGAAGGTTGAGTGACGAGTGTTGCCTGGGATCTGTATCTAAAGAAAACATTCACCAACAGTTGGTCTTAAGATTTGAAGTAACCTGGTTACATTTAAAATTTATTTTGGTAAATGTGCTCTTTGGAAAGATTTTGAGAAAAATGAGCCCTATTTCTCAGCTGGAGCAAATTAAGACAGGGCACAAGGGTTTATGTTAATAGATAATTTGCCTGATGAATTACCTTCAAATACCATGAGAATCTGATGTTTTTATTGTAAACAGCAGCACATAGTGTAACCTCTTAGTCCGAATCATTGTTGGGGTAATGCCCATAAAAAATGGGCACCATACAAAAGAAAACACATAGTTCTGTTAGCAAATACTATTGCCTTTAGTGACAACAATGTTGTCAGCTGGAGGAGGAGGAGCTAGACAAGATGGAAAGAATGAGCAGATTATTTGAGCAATAAAGGTGACCCTGGAAAGGCTTCAGGGGAGAAAGGGTGTATCTTTTTCTGCATGCTTATAGAGGAAAGTGCTAGCAGGAAGATACATTCCGCGAACATGGCACCTGTATTTTTTACAGGAGCTAGCAGAACAATATCCTCCTGCTTCACTGCATCTAGTAGATCTTTGGAAGTTCCACTTCACTTTGATGACGCATAGCTGGTGACACTGCTAATGCCTTTTGGAAGATGGACCTTTCACTGTTTTTGTCAGTCTTCATCAGACATCTTCCAAAGAAATGCTAGCATAATTAGAGGAGTCTGGGACTACAGATTTAGATGAGTACAAATTTATATGGAAAAAAATTTTAAGAAGAATTCATTTTTTTACAAAAATAGAATAAATTTTGTAGAAATAACATTAATTTTTAAGATAACTGAGATTTCTTGCTTAAATTCCATGTTATGTCAATCTCACAGCGTATGACTCAGGGGTGCAAGTGAACAAGAAAAGTAGAAGATAGTATTAAAATGAATATATCTGAAAATCTGTTAGAGTGGGCATGATTCACTTACTTAAAATAAGATTCTAGTACAAATTACAATGTTACATTTAAAATATTCCTACTTTAAGTGTAAAGCTATATTTTACACACAATGGCCTTGTTTTTACTGGAGGAAGGGTCTGCATATGAGTTAAAGGTGCGTGAAATGTTGCTTTTTCTTTATTTATGAAGAAAAGCAAATAGGAAAGTTTGTCCTTCATAAGCCATGACATGATCTGCTTAATGCCTTCATAGCTTCGTGTTTGATGAGTGGTGCATTCATCCCAAACTCATGTTATTTAAATCCTATAGAACACACAACATCATATGTTGCACCTTTTTTGTTCTGTGTATAGTGGCACTAGCAGTGATGCTGCACTAGGATTTCTGTATCTTCATACAGGTAATTAACTTCCCTATAAGGTATATTGCATGAGTTTGGCAGTTGGTTCAAAATAGTTATTATTTGTTGAGTGAATGGATTTTCATTTTTTTGTTGTTTTTTGTTTTTTCATAGGAAACTGAGGGCAAACAAAACAAAGTATCACAAGGATAATCTCAGATGACTTGTAATTTTTTCTGATAAACACTGGATACCTGGAGCTGTGTGACATTCCTTCTGCCTCTCCTCTCTTGGCTGATTATAGTCTGCCCACCAGCCTGTAGTGTAAAAGAGTACCACCTGGCCTCTTACCTCTCATAGGTTTCCACTGTTTTACATGTTGATGGCCATTTTCTCCCTTTATTGAGTCTGCAACAGTGATGCTTTAGGTATCTGTCCAATTTCCCCAAAAATGTGGGAAAGAATGCCCTAAAGCATGAGAGCAGTTGTTTTACATTGTGCTAGTCACTGAAGAAAAAGCACTACAGTCAAGCAGAAGTTTACAGTCATTTTGGTGAGACAGTGGAGTGATTTTTTTCATGGGTCTTATAACAGTAAATGAATAAAGAACAAAAAATTGACAATAAGTAAATGTAATAGTAATATCTTTCCAAAATTAATAGACAGGTAAAGCTCAATTAACATCTTAATATTGTAATATTATTAGACTTGAGTGAATAATTTACAAGAAATAATTTTTTTAAAATATCAGTCTTTTTTGGTCTTTTTCCCCCTCTTCTTTGTGAAGTATCTATGAGAAGATCAGCTTCCTTGGATGTTTATGTGCTATTTAAAAATAGTTCATTTTAAAATGAAACTTCTAATTTATGGGATGAATGCAAGTAACTCTTTATGCCTGCTTAACATGCCATATTCATTCTCTGGAAGTGATGAGTGTGATCGGTTAAATGGTATTTTTGCATGTCACACGATAGAGTCTCATAGATGAGACACATGTTACTGTTTCTGCTTCCTGATTTACTGAGTGAAAAGCACATCTACAGAAATGCTAGTATGAGTGAGTTTGAACCTTATGTAATATGGCTATGAGAACACATAACTGTGACCTTCACTTCTTGCAAACTGTTATGTGTGTATGTGTTGACCAGAAACCAAACGGAAAGGAGCACAGGAACTGGAAGACCAAATTCCTCTCTCCAGAAGTTGTGTCAGACTTACTGCTTTGCTCAGTTTGCCCTGGGGAGAGGGGACTGGGAGAGGACAAAAAGTCATAGAGGTGCAGCAAGGAGGGGTGAAAGTAAAGAAAGACAAATGTAATTTTTTCTGCCAAAAGCACACCTCATCCTCGATGCAGTAACAACATAGACTCCATGATACAAAGGAATCTCAGAAGAGATGACCATCCTTGTTTAAAGGGATGTCTATATAATAGTTGTCTGGGGCTGCTCTTCATTTAAATATTTTAGCACTAAATCATCGGCAATAGGGGAAGAGGCAGCTCACATTTATGTGTATTTCTCACACATCTTTTAACTAAGTCACAATACGATGTGATGCTGACACTTTCAGAGGAGCAAGGCTGTCAGAGTGGTTTTCCTATTAAGCACAGAAGGTTAAGTAGCAACAATATGCCTTGGATGTTGCAACTAAGCCTCTGTTTCAACATCTGACTGTAATAGGGTACATCATATTATCAATATATACCTGTATGCTTGCTTGCTTGCTTGCAACAGTCTGTGGAAAGCAGGTTGCCCAAAGAGGCTGCGGAATCTCCATTCTTGGGGATTATCAAGACCAGACTAGATAAAGCCCTGAGAAACTGGATCTGTCCTCACAGCTGACTCTGTTTTGAGCAGAAGGTTGACAATATGACCTCCCACAGACCCTTCCCACCTCAGCTGTTCCACAATTCCAAGCTGAGAGAAGGATTTTAAGGTTAACTTTGTGCTTCAACTTCTAGCTGTGGTCCAGCAAAAGCAGTAGTGCAGAAGCAGTTGTAGGAGATTCTCTTGCGCTGGTTTATTCCCTTCTGGAGACTATATAAATAACATTGTAAACATATTTTAAACCACATTTACATATAAGATTATGTGGATCTAGCAGTATCTGATGAGCTGCACTGACAAATAGTTTCTGGACTATAAAAAAAATTGAAGTATGGACCACATCTCTATCAATCCAATTGCATAAAGAGGTGAATTGCATTCCTTGTTGGTAATTTCCTTCAGGATCTCTTGAAAGGAAAGTATTTTACTTGTCCTTTCCTCTTGTTTTTTGTAAAGCCACATTATTCCTGAAGTGCATATAAAAAATTGGCATGCTAAAGATCATAGAATCATAGAATCATCAAGGTTGGAAAAGACCTCTAAGATCATCAAGTCCAACCATCAACTAACACCACCATGGCTCCTAAACCAGGCCCTGGAGTGCCACGTCTACACCTTTTTTGAACGCCTCCAGGGTTGACGCCTCCACCACCTCTCTGGGCAGCCTGTTGCAATGCCTAACCACTCTTTCGGTAAAGAAATTCTTCCTGATGTCCAGTCTAAACCTCCCCTGTCGCGACTTGAGGCCATTCCCTCTCGTCCTATCACTAGTTTCTTGGGAGAAGAGTCCAACACCCGCTTCACTACAACCTCCTTTCAGGTAGTTGGAGAGAGCGATAAGGTCTCCCCTCAGCCTCCTCTTCTCCAAGCTAAACAGCCCCAGTTCTCTCAGCCGCTCCTCATAAGACTTGTGCTCTAGGCCCTTCACCAGCTCCAGACACGCTCCAGCACCTCAATGTCCTTCTTGTAGTGAGGGGCCCAAAACTGAACACAGTATTCGAGGTGCGGCCTCACCAGTGCCGAGTACAGGGGCACGATCACTTCCCTACTCCTGCTGGTCACGCTATTCCTGACACAAGCCAGGATGCCGTTGGCCTTCTTGGCCACCTGGGCACACTGTCAGCTCGTGTTCAGCCGGCTGTTGACCAGCACCCCCAGGTGCTTTTCCGCCAGGCAGCTCTCCAGCCACTCTTCCCCAAGCCTGTAGCGTTGCACGGGGTTGTTGTGACCAAAGTGCAGGACCCGGCACTTGGCTTTGTTAAACCGTGTATGTTCACAAACGTGTATGTTCACAAATATGTGAGCTTATACGACCTGCATAAACCCATTGTCTATGTAAAGTCCTAGGAGATGTTTTTGAAAAGACTTCAGCTAATTTAGCCAGGGTAAAAAGAGTTAATCTCGGAAACATTACCAGCATGCCTGTGGAAGTCCTAATGCGTGGAGTATACAGATGGTATACAGATGAAAGAACTGACTAATTGTCAAGAAATTGTCTCATTCACTATCTAAAAGGGGGAAAATTATTTTCAGATATACAAATTGCTATAAGGTTTCACGTCTGAAGCAGGCCTGACGAGCACATCCTATAGAGTGAAAAAAGGAGCAATCACTTTCCTCCACAAGTGAACAAAAGACCTTCAGTTTGTTTGGGGAGAAGCTAAATACACATATTCAGAAGAGCAGGACCAAGCATCTTGACAGAAGCATCAACCTCAGGAAAAGAGACTGGTTGGTGATTTGCATAAAGTATTTTTAATGGGTTTGCAAGGGTTTTGATAGCAGGAAGATAACATCAGTATTTTGATGTTATCTAAAATTTCTGTTGAAGAGTGTACTTAATGCGTGTCAGGATATTAATGAAATACTGTGTTTGTACAAATTCACTCTTTTCCCAAGAAGGACAAAAACTGTAATCAACCTGTACAGCAATCTTTACTGTGTTCATCAGAGAAGGCTGATGGTCAGCACAGAACAAAACAGCACCTATGGGAAATAAAAAGTATGGCAAAAGGAAGAAATATTAGTTGGGGATAAGACTCTCCTTATTTGGGAGAAGCTTTCCAGGGTAATTAACATTAGAAAAATTATACTTTTACTGAAGTAACATTCCCAGTGACCTTAAAGTGATTTTGACCCTTGTGAGATAGGACACTAGTTCAGGTGATGTGCTTAGATCCCACATGATGTAACCACGTTTTTTTAAGTTTCCTGGAGGTAGCTAGACTTTCACACTCCCATATTTTGACTCTTGAACATCCTTCCTGGCCAATACCCTTTCTTTTCCAGTCTAGAAGTGAACCTTTTCTTTGAAAGGCCTGTGCTGAGATGCTCACTTGTATACTGGAGTGCAGACCCCTAATAACACATGAGCCAGAAACAAACGAAGAGCTTGCTAAGACATATTACACCAACCCCACTGCCCCAAACCATTAGAGTTTGAGAATGAGGACTAAATGACCCTGCTGGATCATGGCTTTAAATAGTCTTTATTTCTTTTCATTAAAAGGGCTGAAACCTCACCTTTTTAATTCTATTCTGCACAGTACAAACTGCAGGCAAGAGTTGAAACCCAAACACTTGAGAAACATCCCATTATTGCTGTGGTTGTTTTAAGAGAGGGGCTTTATACAAAACATCCGCCCGTTCTGTGCAAAATTGAAGATATAAACATTTTATATTTTTCTTAATCATCACAGTAAGAGTAATTGCAAAAGTTGAATAAAAAAGAGGGATGTAGAGAAAAAAAAACAGGAATAAATACTGAAAAGCAGTTTTTCAAAGGTGGTTATCCATGATTCATAAATTGAGCTTTAAGGAAAAAAAAAAAAAGAAAAAGATGAATAAATTGTTAGCATACTCCAAAATCTCACATGCCAAACTTTCCTGGATAATATTGTTAACAATGCTGATCTCTCTTTTCCTCTGGGAATGAAAACAGGCATGACCCACCCTGGGGTAATTTTAACTAAGGGCACCACTTGAGAATTCGCTTAATAATCTCAGTCTCAAGTCCTTCAGCCAGCGCCAGTCACCTTGTAATGAGTATTCGCTTCACAATAATCTCCCTTTTCCCGAAAAATGGTATAAATGGAATTACAACACAATTGCCTCCTTTTATCTGATGAATGTGAAGCAGCAATATTGTGTTAGCAGGCCTTTTTGGAAGATATATTGGACTTTAATAAAATTTGATCAATGCATTTAAGTCAAATTGAATTATATGTAAGTGGATAGGGTTGACATATGTTTCAATATCTGCGAGTGATACATTATTCTCCAGTGAGCATAAAATTTAATGAAATATAAATACCCATTAATCCTCATGTTTCAACCAATCAGTCACCGTTGCTCCTGCCTGCTGTTAGCAGAAGCAGGCCCAGAAAGTCATCTGTTTTATCTAAGCAGGAGCTCCAAACTGGAAAGACATCAGAAAGCTTGGGGAAGTGAGAAGGCACAGAATAGGGAAAAATGTGCCAGCACTTTTGTTGTTCCATACTCTCTCAAATGAAACAATGTAGTGCTCAATTCTCTCTTTTAATCGAAATCTAAAGAAGAAAGTCCTAATCGAACCTTTGAAACTGGAATTCTGTGAGGAAACATATTCAGAAGGGTTTAGGGTTCTGTTTTTTGTTTTTTGTTTTTTAATAAAAGCCCGCCACATTCCTTCATTCGTTTTTTGATAGGTGACTTGTTATGGCGTATTTTGCATCTTTTGCAAAGCTAATGTGTGAGAAAAAGAAATGCGACAGACCAAGAACACCTTCCCCTGGAATTATCCCTAGTACTAGCAATCCGATCAAGTTGAACTTTGAAAACTGTACTACAGAAAGCAGGAGATAACATGCTGTAGTCTAATTTCTAAACAACAAACAGCTCTGACACTAGAGTTCCACATTTTATACAATATTTCCATTTATACAGTTGTAGTTCAAAATAGTTTATAACTCTGCAGGATTAAGACTTAAATAGAGTGGTGCTAACCTGTACCAATGCAGAATTGAAAAAAAAAAAATCACATGGTCTTAAGTCTGACTTTTCAGCTGACAGCTAATGGTAAGCAAGCACCAATTCCTGAAATCCTTTTAATTTTCCCTCACTATGACTTTGTCAATAAAATCAGAAAACTGAAACAAACAAGCATACATACATAATTTTGAGGTATGCACCAAACCAATCTTTCCACAGAATATTCCTCTAATTGAATTAACAAAATTACGTATAGAATGAATTTCAGAATGACCAGATTAATTTCAGGACTTTACGTCTATCTGTAAATCCAGTTGCAAAGCCAGCCAGTGAGCCCTTTGACATGGAGAACACCCATCTTTGGGCTCCCTTATCTGCTTTGAGGCAGAGGCTCAGGTATTCCAGGATAGTGCTCTAACCACCAGCTATAAGATACCCAGCTGCAGGTCTCTCCTGGACTGTTCCAGTTCAACAGCCAATGAATTGAGCACTCATTGGGACCTAGCCAGAATTAAGAAAGCTATCGCTCTGTGACAAATATACAAGGACAAGAAAGCAGACAGCAGGAAGCCTCTGTTATATAGGAATATTTTCCTTTGATATAGGGGAATATGGCCTTGTACACCACAGGCTGGATGCCGCATTATGACGGGAGGAGCACTACAGTCCTTTTCTCAGGTTGCTGAATGTGGTTTGAAGAGTACGTTGTCAGAATTCCCACTTTTGCTTTTGCAAAGAACATGTGAACAAACTGAATAAAGTATTCTGATGAAAAAGATATTGGCCACTTTTTATAAACTGAAGGCTTGCTTCTCAGAGTTGACAAGTTTCATTTTAGCCAGGACATAGTGCATTACTGTAACAAAAGAAATATCTTAAACAATTTGAAGCCAGGTTAATTCCTTCTTTAGGAAGGAACTAAACCACAGAATTTGTCCAAATATGAAGCCTATGGTGTTCTTTTATAACGAGTAACATTCTCTTTAGTGTGTCATCCTCATTTTTATTATTGACCTGATAGTAATTTAGTTTTTACTATTGCATTATATATTTCATCTGAAAAGAACCTGTCTTATACAGAGACATATGGTGTATTATTGCTTTGTATTACTTTTGTAGTCAATGTAATGCTCTTTTAAGCTATCTGCTATTCAGAGATTTCTATCATATAGAGATCAGCATGCTTAGGCCATTTCCCCCTCCTCCTGCTTTGAAAGCCTGTATGTGACTGGAAAAAGTCTGTCATTTGTGCAACACTGCATAGGAATGTTCTTGCCACAGGGAGTCCTCAAAATGGCTTTGGGACTATGATGTTCTGCTCGAAAACCACAGAGCATTCAGAAGCTTGAAGAATCAATTTGCCATCTTGCTGTAATGTGTTGCCTGCACATGATCTAAGGTAGGGATGCAAAAAGTGAAACAGGACAACACTCAAAGGAGTCAAAGATTTAAGTAAATAACACCCTGGCATTTCTAGTTTGCTCTCTCATCTGAGGTAAATGTACCATGTAATGCAGGAGTAAGAGTATCTTTCATAGCATAGAAAGGAGGAATATGTTGCACATTCTGCTGATAAGATTTTGATGTGACATCATGATAGTAGGTCATTTTGAGAAACAAGTTGGGGGGGTTCAAATTTTGGTACTTGCAGTAGAACATCCTAGTAAATCCTAGTACTTGAGTGACTGACATTTTCAGTGACCCAGTTGTTTCAGAACTTATTTACCACCCATAAACTGAAGTACCAGAAATGTATGACACCAGTTTGCATCAAATTGTGTAAGTTAGTACTTAGGGAGACAAGACAAAAGACTGTTTCTCTACTGTAGACACCCAAAAGGAGTGATTAACTGTATTTCTTGTCAAGTTTGGAGACCTTTCACTTCAGCTTTTGCATCCTACAGGATTCAGATATCAAGTGCCAGACTGGGGGTATACTCCTAAGACGATTGTTTTCAGAAATATATAGACAAACAACAAAGATTGAGGTTGACATTTTTCAAGTGAATATGTTTCAAAATATAGCTAATAGCTATGGAATACATATAAGGATAGCTAAAGACAAGTCAGCTCATTTGGAAGTCCCCCATCTCTTCCAGTACAAGATGGCTGTAAGCTGAGGCCCACAGCTGGTAAGTTTTTCCAAACTCACTAATGGCTTTGCACGGCCTTGAGCATTGGGTGCTCAGTTCAGCACAGCACAGTTTCACACACAGCTGTGCCACAAACCAACCACCTGGCCATATTTGTCATTGTCCTCCTTTTCCCTTGCCCATGAAACTGCACCTGACTGTAAGGTGGCTGAGTTGTGAAGGTCTTTAACACCCACTTTCTGATAAGCCCGTCTCTTTCAGGCTTCTGCAGTTTTAGCCTTTTGACATGTGTCTCCATTTGTCTCTATTTTTTTCTGAGCAGGTTATACCTCACATTTGATTATGACCTTGATGACCTATCCTCAGAGCAATCTAGGCAATTTTGGGGTACCATTGCAAAGGTTTTATGATTTTGGTAGACCCTTGATACGTACATATTTATTGCAGTTTGTGTTGTTAATAAATCAAGGCCTCAGGGGGGAAAAAAAGATACGGAGACTTATTATTCCTTTTAAACATTCACCACCTTGAGGTACAAAATTGCCAAAGATAACCTGGATATTATTGTCATGGAGAGAATACTCTGGATAATACAAAACACGTTGCTGGGATGAATGCTGACATTTGATTAATGTTATTCCTTTCATTTCTGTGCTAGAGATCACAAGAACCCTATACAAAGTGTTTGCCACTGACTGTAGTGTAATTGTTAATATGTACTTTCTGATATGTCAGTGAAACAGTTCAATGTATCTCTGAAATTCTGTGTTTTAGAGGTTTCATTTTAGTTCTCAGTCTGTTTTATATGAAAGTTATGCTGTCATTTGTGCAGTGTGAAATGTGTATGAACCGAAGTTAGTTTAATGGCAATTCTTTCTAGTAAAAAGGCATAAGCACAGGGATTAAAAAGCTGTCTTAAGATGTGGACTGCTTAACTGCAAAGCATGTTATAGTTAAAACCAGTGCCACTTTAAGCTTTAACTCAGAAGCAGCTGAAGTTCTCTGATGAAGTATTAAAGACTATTATACAATCAGTTTTCTTTTCAAAAAGTTCTTTTGCATACTGCAAGAAAGGACTTGAAATGCCACTAGATTTTACTCCAGAAAGGGCAAAAAACTGCATGTGAAGATATTTAGAGACATGTAAATATGAGGATAATTTTAATGAGCAACAAAATTTGCTAGGCAAGGCAATGGTCAGCAAAGAGGTTTGAAAAATGAATTTTTAACATACTGAGGAAGTAAAATACAATAAAGAAAAATTAAATTACCATGGTAGACCAGATCAACCCCCCCTGAAGACAATAAGTATTTTTCTGCTGTTATGAAGCCACTTTAAATCAGAGCCAGAGAAAGAAAATATACACAAAGCAGATTCACTGTAGGAATAATCTTGTTAGTCATAAACATTTCCTGAAAGTAAAATTAAGGGAAATTTTAAGACAAGGAGTGAGGTGGAGGTTGTTCTGTTAAACTTGGGTTCCTCTGTGCTGTAACTGGATTCAGAAGGTGTTTTCATTTGAACATGTTTTTATCCATGAGCTAACTGTTCTTCTAGTATATGCTAGCAGATGTAGAGTCCATCTTTTATGATGTGTTTTTACATTTGCTTGAAATATATCTCTGCAGACAGCATCCCAATGGTAGAACTCATAGTAATAAATGATTACATTAAGGTAGATGTGTGGTATAGCTCACTCCACCAGTGACCACACTAGGTTATCAGGGTGACAATAGCCAAGCTTTTGTAGACAGTTCCTGCACAGTTGTCTGACTTATGGGCCCAGTGGATTTTGTCTTTCTACAGATTCATAGTTGCAAACTACAGGCTGTAGTCTGAATTAAATTGCAAGATAGACATCACTGGATAAACTGTCAGCTGCAATATGACACAAATGGAAGGTCAAGCAGAAACACATTACAAGCTCTGAACATGTACGCACTTGTCTATGCAGTGTGACAAACCTCTAAAAGTGACTTGAGTTTTGGGCAGGTGGTTAAAACATGACACGTTACTGTCATTCCAAACATAGAAATATATTTGTCATGATCTGCTCACAGCTATAATCACTATTTTTTTGCGAAAACAGGAGCATCACCACTACTTCCACCACATTTGAAATAAACTCAGTGTTATTGGTTTATGGACCCTTTTACCAACACCTTGATCTATCTACCTGCTGTGCTCAGATCTTGGGAGACTGCACCCCATCGGTGAGGCCACTGCCCTTCCTGCACTGCTGTCACCTCAGCTCCTGGCTCATTCCCTCATGGAGCAATCCTACTCCTGCTTGCTGACAAATTCATCTAGACACTGGCTACCAAATAGATTTGGTTGGTAATCTCTTGCAAAACAGTGGGAAACTCTCTGTGGGAACAGACTTGTTCTGTCAAAAAAGGTTTCCTCATGCTGAGGTGAATTTTGGGGTTGGGGAGGGTTTGCACGTTAAAATCAGAATGTAGGTTCCATCACTGGCCTAAGTCACCCTGAGACCACGCTCCTTTATGTGGTGGGTGTCACTGTTCTCAGAGGCAACTGATATGGTAGGCCTCCATAGATGCAGGTGAAAGAGAGGACCACATTTACTAGAGACAGTGTTGGTTTGTTTAAAACAAATATGAATTATCACGTACAGAGTAAACCTAACCCCAGAATGATGAACTGTGTTTAGGATACTTACTTGCTGTGAAAGAAGATTAATTTCACAGCTCTAGACTCATTCAATGAAAGTGGTGCTTGAAACTTTGGATATGGATGAGATGTTGGCTGTATGGTGGGATGGAGATAAGACCTTGGATTTCTTCTTTGGTTTTTTTTTCAACAAAAATGCAAAGGTTGTGAGCTCAATTTGTTGAACTGAATTATTTTGCAATCCTGAAAACTTCAGTGGAGCATTAAAACTTTCTTGTCCAACTTTAAGTCCTAAATTACCTTAGCCTTGAAATGATGGGTGTGGCAACACCTAGTTAGTCTTAAAAATCAGAAGTAATTCAGACTCAACTAATTGAATAGAGACTGAGGGTTTGTTTTTTTCTCATACAAGCTGATGGGAAGCATGTAACAATGAACCTTACCCATGAAGAGCAGGAAATAATTTCTTCCCAAGTAAGATATGAAGACTGACGTCACCGTTAGGTTTAGGATACAAGAAGTGTCTTGTTGATCAGCCAGTATTGAGAACTTCTGTACTTGTTTTGATTTATTATAAAAAAGACCTAGACTATAGCCATAGGCTGTGCAAATACATCTGTTTTCAATCCACAGTCCTGTTTTCCCATCCTTCTTCAGATCCCCAGGCTAGTATCTTGCTGAGTTTCTTCTGAAATTGACAAGAGTAGTTATGGCTGGAATAGTCCTTTTAAAAATGAAACAAAGGTTGGTTTAAATTGATATTCAGTATTAATGTTAAAGCAAAAAAAGTCAAAGTAATACATAAAATGAAAATGAAATAATAGAACGAAAAGCAAACTGATTTTTAAAAGTAACTGTTTTAATACATTTCTCTCTCTCTCTCACACACACACACACACATGGTATTTCTGTCTGTATTGTTTATCCTGAAAAAAAATGTTAGTGATGTAAATCTTTACAGTAGCTGGCTTTCCCCACATATTTGCAACTGCCAAGGCAATAAATTTTAAGCAAAGAAATGTACTGATGGATTGGAAGATAAAGGGACTTTGATTTATACTGTCAAATGGTTTAGTGTTATGGCTTGGCAGCATTACCACATTGATAAATTTAAGAAAAATCTGGCTTTGTAATAAGAATGAGTTGGTTTAATATCACCTAGAATATACATCTATGTTAGTTCATACATTATTATTGAGAATGGACAAATAAAAAGAACTCCCATAGAAATACTATTTTAGGACATCAAACTTATCAATAAACTATAACATACTAATTATTTGTTATATTGCATCACAAGCACATATTAAAAGAACTGGAAATTTGTGGCAGAACTGTAGGAGAGAAAAGGTGTCAACAAAGGGGAAATGCCTGCTCAGTTCAAATGCAGGGGAATAGACTGCTTAAGAACTACCTTGCTCTGTAGAGATACTGCAGTGTTACCCTCCTGTGTTCTGTATTTCTGCCTTTTATTGGATGCTGTGAAATGCTTTATACTGTTAAAATATAAGTCTACTGTAAAAATACAATTGTATTTATTTGATTTTTCATGCCAGTAATGAATTGGACAAGTATGATTTTGTGAGAACTTGAGTGACCTTCTATAGCCTATGAATAGGTCTTATGAATGCATGATCTCAGGTAGGTTTGGTGTAACTTTAACAGGAGTAACAATTTTGGTTGACAAAAGATGACCGCTTAGATGGAATGTATGTGGAATTAGGAACAGTTTTTGAATTAGTACCACATGATATTCTGAAAAAAATTAGCATGATGTAACTCCAATGAAGCAAACATAAAATGGTGTAACATGATAGGATAAAGGATTCAAAAAATTACTTGTCAGCAGGGAAGTCAAAGTGAGATTTTTCAACAGGGGCTTCTCAGAGATTAATTCTCACCAATATTTTATTTTAGCATCTGCAATTAAATATGAATTAAAAATGTGGGTAAATCTTACATATGACGTGAAATGGTAGATTGTAGATCACAGGCAGTCACTCAAAGAGGTTCAGCTTACTGGATGATAAATGGACATATTCAGCTCGCTGGTCCATTCATACAAAAATGTGTTTTAACACAGCCAACAATAGGGTCAGACATCTACGACGCTATAAAAAGAATTTGCTGCCAGAACAGAGGTTTTCATCCAGGAGAACAGGTTAAAAAAGATTTAGGGTCCATAACAGAAAATGAACACCATCAGTGTGTTGCTGTATTAAAAGAGGGTACGCTCTATCTATCTCAGATATTTAGATACCCAGGCAGAGTAGTAGTCATAGGAAATAATGACTCCTCTAGGTAAGGTACTCATGATATTGATAGTGAATCACCAGAATATATAGATAGAATCCACATTTCTATAGGAGGCTGAAGGACTAGAGACCCTTGAAAATAAAAAAACCACTGTCAAATAAAACATTATAAGGAAAGATTTAAAGATTTTAAACTGTTTATCATGTTAAAAGAAGGATGACTGGATACCAATGTAAAATCTGAAATCAGCCTACAAAGCAACATAGGGCCACAAGCAAGACTTGAAACAAAGGGTATGAGAATAAAATGTAATTTTTTTGTTTTAAACCCTTGCTAACTAGCAGTGAATTCTGCATGTCCTAAGCTCCACAACACATAAGACTTTTAACCTGAAAATATCTCTAAATGCCTTCATGTATTCTCTTTGTAATCACACATTGCCCAGATTTGACATGCTCATAGGTAGGTATCTACTCTCCACCTCATTTTCAAATTGAGACTGGATGTTTATTAGAAGGAATTTTTTACTGAAGCCCTGGTTCTTGGAGAATCAAATAATTGGATAGTTCCTTCCCCTGTAAAATCTGTAATCTCTGCTGCTTTAAAATATAAGAAAGCGTGTTATGATTAAGTCCTGCTCCTTCCAAACATGTTGTTATTCCAAATGATTTACAGCTTAGCCAAAACCAACAAAAGCTGTGGAATTATCATTGGAATGGTCTTGCCATGAGCAATTCTTCAGCATCTTTGCAATGAATAACAAACAATGATGAAGCCAAATACTAAGAAGAAAATCTTGAAAACAGAATGAAGTTTTTTCTTGGGAAAATTTCTTCAGTTAAGTACTAATTTTTAGTAATAAAATATTAGTTAAATATAGATCTTAGTAACATTTCATATATCCAGGACATACCCTAAACCAGATTCTGCCATTTCAATATTTTGTGTTTCTCCCAGATGAGATTTCTTTCCTTTGTGGAATGGATATTTTGCAAGTTTGAAGGATGTCACATGGCAGTTTTTACTTTTATTTGAAACAAATGGAGGTATTTATTATCAGTTTAAATTTCCTTAAAGGCTCTTTTTGGATGCCTGGAACAAACCAAAACTGTTCATTCACAGACCTCACATCAACATGAAAATTCACTTTGTGATTATGATGTCTTGTATCTTGAGAGCTATGGTTTAAATATGAGATAATTCTTGGATGTGTTTCCATTCAAGAGGCTGTTATTCTCACAAAATGGAGGACCTTGGCAAGATAGGAAGGTCCTTCGTATCTTGGTACATACCAAGATATACACTTGGTATACATGGACCTTTGCATATATACCAATATATATGGACCTTGGCAGGATACCTTCAAATCACTGATATGTTGCAAATGAGTTTGAGAATGAGAGAGTTACTACATTTTTCTGAAGACCGTTTGTTTATTCGTCAGGCAGGAGACTTTTGCAGGAGGGTTTCATACTGTTGCCCTGACTATGTCGGATCATTTCAGCTTCTCTCTGGAATCTCTGAAGTAATTTAATGTTCTTCATTTTTCATTTTTCACTTTGTTTTTATTGGGTAACCTGGTGTGCTTTATGACTAGATTAAGTCTTATCTTTGCATTGAGAAGGGCGTAGGGGACTGGCTGAGCAGTTAACTGAGGTGTCTTATATCTGTATGTAATCTAGGGGTGAGTGAATATTTGGGTTACATTTTCTGCTAAAAAGTTCTGGAAAACATTCTGCGCTGACATTGCAAAACATGAATGCCCCCCCAGAAGTTCTCAAGAGAAACTTAGTTTTTATAACTTGTGATTTAGCCTTCCACATGGTGGCTCTTGACTTTTAATGACCCTTTAAACTGTAAGCCCAGTTAGAGCTCATTCTTTCCTGAATTAATCTCTTTATTCATAGACATTCTAGAGAAACCCTTCATTTCAAGATGCCCAGAGACCAGCTGGAAACTAAAATCCATATTCCACCTTCATACCAGTTTAACAAACTGATTAAGGGGATTTTAATCTCTCCAATAGCCAAGGCTAGCATGGCATATGCTCTGCATCATGTTACAATCATGCCTACATGGGCCATTAGATTAGGACTGCATGAACCCTGCTACTACAGAGCCAGTTCCAGAAAGATCAGAGGGAGATAATATTACTTGTTACTCATGTGCGATGAATAAATGATGACTTGCATTGAAGTCACAAAGTATTTTGCTCATGAACTCATTCTTATCTGGCTATTTAAATTATAAAATAGTTGGAAGAAATTCCAGTACTCTTATCGTACTTTTAATTTTTTTTTTTAAAGTGTTTAATTCATTTAGATTAGGACTATGAATAATTTTTTATGTTTCAGTCTTTTTGAAGGAATCATTTAGTAACTACTCATACTGATTCTAGACTATTTTTTTCCACTTGGCCAAACTGCAGAAGTAACTCTAGCGTGAAGATGTTTTTTTACACCTCAAAGCTAATCAC